>CATIWR010059018.1:0-67274 GCA_949677035.1 Omphalea diandra | reverse complement strand
TATATATATATATATATATAATGAAATTCAAAAATCAAGAATGCCACATATGTGAGGTACACGAACTGTTAAATGCAATTGTAACCAACATCTAAATTAAATGGACAATAGATCTCCAAACTCCCTTACCACAATTTTCTTGGATTCAAATTAGTTCAGCAAAGACTTGAATACTAATTATAAATAGAAATTGGAATAGTGAAACCACAAAATAATTAGAAATTATTAGAAATTGCTTAACATCAAATGCTTGACATGATTGAATAAGAACAAAATAGCTAAATGATATTAAAGGCTAAATAAGAAAAATGCAATAATAAAATGGCTTGAAAATAGTATGGACTTTTTGCTCAAGCTATTGGAATTGATTAGAAGGATTTTTTATAGTTGTTGATAAGTTGATATGCCCCTTCCTATTGAGTTTTCCAATTTATAAAGTCTCAAGTTAACTGTCTCTGCCACGTCTTTCACATTCTCCATTCAACTGCTCAATATGTTAGTGGCATAGTGCTTCAACCTTGTCCGAACTTCTAGCTCCACACATCCATTTCATCTAGCGTAACTTCCACTTAAAGAATAATTTATTTAATTTTCACTAAATAAAAATTATGTATCTCATAATAAACTTGTTGAGTCAAGCTAAAATTATTTGGACTAGGGTAAAAAATATTTGGGTGGAACCAATGCCCCTTTGCATATGTATAACTTAGCTCAAAGGCTAAGATTATACATAGTAATTTTAAATTATCTACATTTTCATCCAACCCATTTTAAATTTTTTGAAATAACTTTTCCCAAATAGTTCTCTATTCAAGTCTCCCCTTAAATCTCTTTGGGTTTTTTTGGTTCATGAACAACATAAAGAGACTCGTTCAAATTCCTCCACCAGTAATCTTTGTTATTCTTCATTCTTATTTAATTTTCTTTCTCAAAATTCCAAACCCGTTCTCTAAAAATCCACCAACACTAAATAGAGCCCAAAACTCCTTTTTTTTTTTTTTTCCTTTTCCACAAGCAGAACAAACCCCTCAGGCTCCATTCCTTCGCTTGACAACACCTGCCAACAACATAAGCCCTAAGTAAGGTTCTTCCTTCTTCATTTGCCCTTTTTCAAGTCGACACCCAAGCCATCATCGCCAACCTAACAAAGTCCAATTCTTTTTTTACGGGACCCAAACTGATTAGATCCCCTTTGGTGGCACAAACCTGACAAAGTCGAGTCTTTTTTCCTCGACCTGTCGTCACCTTAAGTCCTCCACTAGCGCTAATGATTGATCTTGCTCCCTTCCTTATGAGCCACAAGGTGAGCATCGCGTCTTTTGGGCGTGATTTGAATACGTTTGCCACTCTGATTGGTTTAGGCCTTGGTGCTTCTTAACTCTTTATGGCTCTCCTCTCCCCAATAACAAACTACCAAATTCTATTGTAGAAAGAAATTCAAGACAGGTGAGTTTCAATTTTTGTTTTCCTTCTTGAATTTCAAATATTTGATTCCTATTAGACAACTTTAACATATTTCTTTGGTTTAGGATTTCTTATGCAATTGGGATTTAGTTTTGAATGGCTATTGTCTAAAATTATATTAAAAATTCACTAATTTGATAAAATTATTTTGTGATAGTTATGCAACATCTCAATAATTTTTACCAAATTTGATGAATTTTTATGAATATACTTTGGAACTAATTGTAAATTTTAGGCTTTGCCTGCTTGAGGATCCTTTTGCACCTCCTACCATTGAACTACTATGATTACTTTGTGTGTGAATAAGGCTTTAATAAGCCATTTTATAGTTTTAGGTATAAACACCACTTATTAAAATGTTTAGCCAATTATTATTTTGCGATATAGCCCTAAGGCCAATTTTTTGGCATTAGTGATCTCTTACCAATTCCATCATACTTGCCATGGGATGGCTTTTAATAAGCCATTATATCATTTTGGATATTATTTGGCCATGGTGATACTAAAGGAACTAGGCAAATTTAAATATCTATTTTGCCAATTATAATTATAAATTGGTCTAATGGCTAATTTTATGACTTTTGGCTTTTATGTACAATCGATTTATAAGGACCACCATCACTTAGCTATGACAGTGTCTTATTTGCTTACTTTAAATTTAAAATTTCCTTTCTTTACTTATGCGATCATAAACTTGTGATGTTTGATGATCTCTAAGATCTGAGATGTGAGATTTGAGAAATGGCTTTTTAGCCTACTTCATATAGCCATACCGTTAAACACAAAGCACCACATCCATCATTTTGCATCATACAACCTTGTATTGCATTCGTGCAACTTCTCCACTGAAATTTTACACACTATGCACCATAACCATTATATTGCATCATGCAACCATCTAATTTAACACCATTTAAAGTTTAGGATGATGATTTTCCTTTGTGGATCTACAAATTCGATGTGTTATTTTGATTAGGTTCTAAAAATAGAATGAAAATAAATGAAAAGAAAAACTAGGAAAGTGGCCATGAAGCCAACCATCTTTATTATTAGTAGTTTGTTAATTGACTTGTATAGGAAAGAAAAATTTTAGCCATTGTAATGGCTTACAAATGAACACTAGGTCTCAATAATTCCTAGACTAGAGTTTAGAGACCTCATTAGGATGGTCATATAGTCTACTAAGTTTAACTTTCAGCTTATTTTTCCATCATCTCTCATATAGTGGAATACTACTTCTTTAGAAATTTTTCATTGATGAATTTTTTATGGGGATCCCAATGAAGATTAGAAATTCAATACGCATTTTCTTCTAACCTTGTGTACCTTGAAGGGACCCTCTCAGTTGGTAGACCATTTACCATATTATTTGCCCTTAATTCTAGTATTTTTTTTCAAACTAAATGGCATGACCAACCACTTGACCATTCCAATTGCACCAAGACAGTGAAAAGCTATTTTTGAAATGTCTTCCTTAGCTATTAAAATCTTATTGTAACTAAACAAACCATCCATCAAGGATAATAATTCATTCTTTGGAGTAGTGTCAACCAACATATCAGCTATTGGCATGACATATATATCCTTTAGAGTAGCAGCATTCAAATCCCTAAAATCAACACAAACATAAAGTTTTCCATCATTTTTAACAATAAAAACTACATTAGAAAGCCATTGAGCATACCTTGTAGGCCTTATAAGCCTACCTTTAACAAATTTCTCAATTTCCTCCTTAACTTTTCAGTTTTAGTGGTTGTTGGTAAGGATGAAACTCTTATTTAATGGGAAGGCAATGCTCCACAAGGTTCTCACAAAGTCTTGGCATTTCCTTGTAACTCTAAGCAAAATAGTCTCTAAATTCTTTTAATACCTTCAAAATGGCTCTTTTTAGATTCTAGGCAATAGTAAACTAATGCGTATGATTCTTAGAACCTCAATTGAGCCACGATATATCTTTTCCATAGGATTGTACACTTTTGGCTTGAGATCCATAAATTTTGAAGGTGTTTATTCTAAGTCATGAACTTACAACTCTTTCATTTTTTTTTTTTTCATTTGGTTCTTACATAAAAATCACCTTAACACCATACCCATCCTGAAATGTTTCCAACTCTAATGAGTTAAAAGTTTGTTGCACATATAATTTGAGTTTTGCAGCAACATCTACCTTTAATTCTTCTTTGGTGTATCTAATCATCATTAACCTTTTTAATGATTAGATAAGACATCAGCCTATGTGGCATGATGGTTGTGGGTTTAAGGAGGGCTTTCACTTAGTTCTTTACTTTATCCCTTGACATGTAAACACGCTTAGGACCATCATTTTTCTTCTTAGGCACAAACTGGATTAGGACAAAATTAGCATCATAATACCTAGCCTCTATTGCATCTAAGCATGTAGCAAAAGGTTATCTATCTACCTATACCACTTCAATGTTGTCTCCTTTCCAAAATAAGAGAAATTAATGAAGCGAAGATGTCATACACTAATTAGCATCAATCTAATCCCTCCTTAATAAGGCATTATAATTAGTTGAGGAATTAAGAATAAAGAAAACAAATAAGAAAGTCAAACTCCCAATGGTGATCTCGATGTGCAAGACTCTTAGAGTTTTGGTGACTCACCATTGAAAGATAAAATTGAGACTTCAGTTGCTATTAAATTTGTCTCCGTCTTTCTCATAGCAACAAACATTTTGAATGGTAACACGTTCACAGGAGATTCATTATCTACCATGACTCTTGCAACTGGTCTCTCATTCAAGTGTTCCTTTATGTATAAGGGCCTTAATTGTTTTGTCATTTCCATAATTGACCTCTCAAATGTCACTTTTTTGGTTTGTTGGCACTTCCGATGTGAATTATAATACCACTATAACAATCTTCTTCCTCTGATGAGAAATCTTGACCCCCAATGTGTGGGATTCCTTCCACCTCTATTAGAACTTCCTTTGCATCTCTAGACTTGAACATATATGGCAAGGTAATATTAGAAGTTGCATAAAGAAAAAAGGGATCAAAAATATTTTCTACCATAAAAGTTCCTTCTATTGAAGGATTGCCATCAGAATTGTCTATTGAATTTATAATGGAAATTGCATCTCTTATGGATCTTCTTCCAAACTTATGTCTCTAAACTTTAGGTTATGTTTTCTACTCACACCTCTTCCTTTCCTCAGCTTTTTGTCTCAAAAGCCTCTTTTTTAGGTTCAAGTGAATGGCTTTGGGAACCTTTTGTGTTGCACTTTGTGTCATTGCTAACTTGTTTATACTAAAGGTGGAACACAAACCTTGGCTATTTCCTTTCAAAACTGGACATGGGATAAGACTGCACCCTTGGGAGCACCAAATGTTTGTTTTTATTCTTTATTGCATAATTTTGAAATAAAACCCTTTTTAGGATCCAAATTTGGTATGAGCCCAAAGCTAGCCCCCTTACCTTCCTTTTACCCTAAATCTATTATGGCAAAATTGATTGATGCCATATGTGGGAAGGGATCCTGATCCATAAGCATTGTCTCTTTCTTCTCAGGGAATTTTAGCACTCCCTTATTAATCTTATCTCGCAAAACACTCTTAAAGGCCCAACATATGTTAGTGGAATAACTAAAAGACTGGTGGTACTTATAATATTCCCTCATTTTATGTTATTCTTTAGTTGGGAACCTATGGTTTATTAGTGCTTGATGAAATTCTCCTTTAAAAGGAAACCAAAGATTTCCCTTATTTTTTAAACATCAAAAGTATATTGAAGAGTTGCATTTGTGGATTATGTCTTTCTTTAGGCTTCAGGAACCTTCCTAATGAGGGGTGGACAAACACATGTCTCAGTGAAGGACAAATATACAACTACTACTTATGGATTATCGAGTTCTTGGTAATAGCTCTCATTGCAGCCCTTCTCTTTTAGTTTTCCCCCTTGAGCAGCTCCTCATATTATATGACTGTTGTTGTAAGTTCATAAGTCACAAAATTCCACACCTTGAAATTTTTTGCATAACTTAATATCAAGACCACTTTGTGCAATTTTCATAAATTTGATCTTAGGCAAATAGATTATGCATCTATTTCTCATTATCTTAAACTTGGCAAAGAAAAGGTCAACACTTTCTCCAAAACTTTATGTAATTTTTGACAATTATACAATGCATACCTCAGTTTCAACCCTAAAAAACTAGGTATGAAATTACCTTTCTTTCTCTTGCCATGTTTGGATGGAGCTTCTAGGTAAGGTGGCATACCAAGTAAGTGATGTACCTTTTAAAGAATTAGGAAACAACCTCAACCTAAAATATGAAAAAATATCATAATTTGCAAGTTCATTGCATTGCATAGTTAATTTTTTTACATGCTTTAAAGTGGATTGCCCATCTTCCCTAGAAAATAAAGCAAATTCAGGGATCATGTATCCCTTAGGATAAGGATTATCCCTTTTCATTGCATTTGGGTAAGGCTTATGGAACTTTGGTTGGCTAACTTATCTAAGGTTAGGTCCATATAGCTCTTATACAACATTCCTCACCACCAACATGTCCACTTGAGGCCTTAGCAAGATCAGTTACACCACTTGGTTTGTTCTCCCCTAGGGAATGTGCCCCAAGTTTTCACCTTGATTCTCTTTTACATTTTCATACAAGTGAGGTTGATTGTTAAGATTTGTAGCAGCAAATACATGATATGTTAGTATTGGCCTATCATGGTAGCGGCCATTATGAGTTTCCATTTAATGATCATTGACATCCTCCTTTTGGCAAATATCTTTCTTCAACTTAGAGAGCTTAATGTTGGTGAGAGCTAATAACCTCACCTTATATCCTATAGGACTACTCCCTAACTCTTTATTAATTTATCTATCTTTCCTAGGTGTAGCATTATGATGCTCACTCCTAGGACTTCTCTATGTTAAGCTCAATGACATCTTCTCTGCTAAAATGGCCATAATGGAGCCAACTTCCTCCAATTGCTTTCCTTTCCCTTTTACAACTTTCTTTTGGCTCTCTGTCATGGTCTTATGAGCTTTTTCAAGCATAAGCTTAAAGTCTATTTTGCTTTGTACCCTATATTCTAACAAATATAGTACATCATCACTATCAAGAAGTTAGGGTAAGTCATACCTCGTATTTGAATAATAGGATACGTTGGAATTGTTTGCGCCACTTAGTACTGAATGCCTTGACGTACGTGATTTCCTTCAATTTGATCCATAAGCTAGGGAACAAAGCCATCATTCCCTACTTCTTCAATAGCAACTTTGATGTTTTAAGACCCCATAACATCTTTTCTAGCAAAACCTTTTGTCTTTAATGGCATGTAGAACTAGTTCTACCAAGCATGCCAAAAATGTTGTTAGCTATGAAATTTGAAAATCGGGAATGCATCATGTGTGAGGTATATAAACTATTCATGAATTGCTCTTTTACTAACTTTTAGATCAAATTGACTATGAATCCCTAAACTTCTTTACCATAGTTTGCTTGGATTCAAATTAGAGCACCAAAAAATGAATGACAATTGTAAACAGTAATTAATTGAAGTAATAAAATTAGAAGAAAGATAATTTGAAACTTAAAGAAATTGTTTAATGAAAAATGCTTAACATGGTTAAAATGATAACAAAATAGTTGAATGATATTAATAGGTGAATAGAAAAAATGCAATAACAATTTGACTTGAATAGAGCTATTAGAAAATATACTGATTGATTTTGGATGATTTTTGGATAGGATTGTCTATTGCAGTCTACGCATTGTTATAGGTGTTGTTTGATTACTGTGTGTAGTTCATGTTGAGCTGTTTCCAATTTATAGAGTCCCAAGGTTAACTATTTATGTCACATTCTCCACATTCTCCATTCAGTTGCCTAGTACATTAATGGCATAGTACTCGATTTACTTTCTCTTTTCTAGCTCCACATGGTCATGTTTTATTTAATTTTCATTAAACAAAAATTATTTATTTGATGAGTAGGGCTAAAATTATTTAAGTTGGGGTAAAAAAAAATTATTTGGGTACAAACACACATAAATTGTACACCCCACACACATTGCACAAATGATTTTCAATTTTATCCCCAATATTTATTTTGACACACTTAGTAGGACAAGTTGTACATGGTGCCAAAGATAAGAAGTTTTACTAGAAAAGATATTATGGAGTCTCAAGATGTGAAATTTGCTGCTAAAGAAGCAAGACATAAAGGTTTTGTTCCCCAACTTATGGAACACATTAAAAGAAATCTCGTGCCTTAAGGAATTTAGCACAAAGAAGCATAAACAACTCTAATAGGACTTGTTGTTGGAATATAAGGTATGACTTTAACCCTACTTCCTAATAATGATGATGCAAGAGATTTATTGGAAGAATACAAGGTGAAGACTAAAATAATCTTCAAGCTCATCTATGAATAGGCTAAAAAAGCCATGTTGGAGAGCCAAAAGAAGGTTGCAAAAGAGTAAGAAAAGCTAAAACAGGAAGTTGGCTTTATCATGATGACTCTAGTAAAGAAGACGTCATCCAACATAGCACAAAGCAGAGTTAGGGGTGAGAATCACAATGCTACACCTATGTAAGAGAGACAAATCAATAAGGAGCTAAGGGGTAATCCTTTAGGATCCAAGGTGAAGCTATTAACTCTCACCAGCCTCAAGCTTTTTAAGTTAAAGAAAGATATTTTCTACCTCATAGGAGAGAGGATGGCAATGGTCATCAAAGAGCAACTCATAATGGCTACTACCATGGAAGGTTAATGATGCCACATCAGGAATTTGCTACTAGAAACCCTAATAATCAACCTTATTTATATGAAAATGAATAATAGAATTAAAGGGGAACCTTGAGGGGAATTCCCCAAGGAAAAATCAACCAGGTATGCAACCAGTCCTACCTAGGCCTCATGTTGATATAGAGGCAGGTAAGAATGCAATGTAGAAACTTAAGAGGTGTTCCTAAAGGGAGAATCAACCAAGTGATGCAACCAATCCTACCAATGCCTCAAGTTGATATGGAAGTAGTAAGGAATATGACATAGGAGCTCTATGGACCTTATCTTAGACAACTTGGTCAGCTAGAGTTCCAAAGCCTTACCTATATGTATTTGACAAGGATAATCCCTATCCTAAGAATTCAATGTCATGATCTAGATTCTAATACATATCAATGCTAAGGAATGGGAAGGCTTAAAAATATAACAAGCCTAAGTGCTCATGGATAAAGCCCATTTCTATCTCTCTGATATCTAAAACCTAAAACTTATACTCATTGTTCCATCAACATCTTTAGCTTTTATTTATCTCATTTTAGATTCCTAAGATAGTACAAATGGGAAGTAGGGATTTAAGCTAAGCTAAATCCCAAAAATTTCATAAAAACATTTTCTCACACTATAGACAAGTCGGTCAGCTAGAATTCCATAAGTTTTACCCAAATGCAGTTGACAAGGATAATCCCTATCTTAGGGGATATGGTGTCATGACCTGAATTCCAAGTTATACAAATGCTATGGAATGAGAAGGCGTAAGCCTTAAGCCCATAACAAACCTAATTCCACGTGGATGAAGCCCATTTCTAGCTTTCTAATATCTAAAACCTAAAACTTATACTTATTGGCCCACAAAAATCTCTAGCTTTCATCTGTCCCACTTTAGATTGTAAGGATAGTGCAAAAGAGAGGTAGGAATTTAAACTAAGCTAAATCCCAAAAATTTTCATAAAAACACTTCCCCACACTATATTATGACTATTTAATTCATTTTTTACCATCTTATGACCGACAGAGTGTAAACTCGCCAGCCGATTCCTTTTATTCTTTTCTTTTCTCATATTTCATTATATACACATCATTAAATATAAAACTCTCTCGTTTAAACAATATTAGAATCAGAGGTCCACTTAAAGTCACTATAGCCATAATATTCTTTCCATTATCATAAGTATTCAGCATTCATCTTACATGGACCATCAATACTAGTATGCCTTAATATCATTTCCATTAATCATGTGTCATAATCATTTTACAATATATTAACCTTAGACATACACATATCACAATATTCACAACTTAGACGATGCGAAGATTACTAAGAATATAAGATTTAACTTAACATTTGGTTAATAAATTTATCGCTCTTCAATATACATATACATCATTATTGTAACAATTATGAAGAAATAAGTGCCTTAACAATAAATGATACATAACTTAAGACTTTATCTCTAGCCTTTAACCTCAAGCATATATCCATGGCATCAGTCTTATGCTTAACCTGCAAAACAAACTATATGTGGCGGGATAAGCTCCTTATGGAAAACTCAATGAGGAATTTATATTGTCCATATGCATGTTCACATGCTTTTACATTAATCCATCTCTAACTAGATGGCACATCATTTATGTACATCATATACATAGAAAAAAATTACATATATGGATAGTCAAGTTTACGGGAACCTTGCTTAGGCAACTTATCTTTCTAGCATAAGGGAGTTGCCTTTCCAATTATGCACTCTTAGGAGAGTTGTCTCACTAGCCGTAACTTTTACTTTTCTCTTAGATAAGGGATTTTTCTTAACATTGCATTGATTTTACATAGGTAATAATCCTTACATAATTAGATATGACTCTTTATATTCCCACTTCTTCCCTGAAATACCCTCAAATCATATGACATTTAAATATAATAGTTATATCATGTCATCTTATTTCATCCATAAAAATGCATTTGACTTTTGTATTAGCATATTTTGGCCAACTATGGCCTATACATTTAAACTCATGATGCATGTATGCAATGGAAAAACAACTAAAATCCCTTACATTTCATGCTAATCATAGCTCTTCCTTGCTTTAGCTTTGCTCTTTCTTTATCTCTTTGCCTTAGCCTTACTTGGTCTTAGCTTTATCTTTACTTATTCTTAATCATCTCACTCACAAACATGCCAAAATATAGACATACATTGGATTATTACTATAGCTACTAAAATATAATGATTTACACAAACTCGTCTATAGAATATATATACTATAACCAAAACATATAGCATAATAGGCAAAAAAATCTCATAAGAATAATGAAGTCCTAAATATCAATCAAATAAGTAAATATCATTTTCATTATCTCTAACTTATAATATAACTGTTATCCTCCATACTTAGCTCATTATCACCATTTTCCTTTTATCTCATTCATAGTATCAATATTAACATCACCATTAAATCATGTAATATTCCATAATTATAATTCTTAACTCATTTCATAATCATCAATTTATACTCCTAAATTCATCAACATATCCATTTCTCATCATAAAACCTTCCATATACTCATTAAGGTATCCATGCATAATCCTATCTAACTAAGTGAAGAACATCTCCTCCATTCACTTATAATACTAATCATAAGGTCTAGAATGTCGAACAATATCAAGAAACTCAATTTAATATCAATTATCATCATAAACATAATTTACTTACATAAGGACTTCACAAAACCCATCCATTTAACCATTATGACATCCATACTTAACTTTATCCCTACTAGGATGTAAGACATCCTTAAGACTATAACACAACTTTAAACCTTAAGTTCATAATGTTACATAACATTTAAGAACTCAAATAATGTTGAGGAATTAAAACTACATCAATTATCCTTGCAATTAAAACTCATAAACATAAGGAATAATCATAAGCTTATCAAGACATCAATATCTAACTCAATATAACTAAGGTGTTAGACATCATTCAAGTCTTAATTCTCATTATGAAAAATAATTTTAAGATACCAATTAACATTTAAGAATTCAATAATAATCAAAAATTCATGTAATCAACCCATATGCATCAACTCCTTTCCAAGCTTCAATTATATACTACATCAATATTATCTTTAGTTTAACTAAGGTGTAAAACACTAGTTAACCTTATTTTCCTACCTAAATATGAATATTAGAACATTAATTATCATTTAATAAACCATTTTACATCGAGAACTAAGAGAAATAGTCCATGCTCCACAAGTACATCTAAAACTCCTTTGAAGACAACATCACCTTTCATGTCATACTAACACCAAATTTGATCTTTTCCATCACCATCAACTCAAAAACAACATAAATATATTTATTCAAAAATAGAACAAATATATAATAAATATGGAAGATTATAACTTACTTGAATTAAAAAGAAGAAAGTCACAAACTTGCTTAAAAGATTTTAAGAAGATGGATAAGCAAACTTGATTTTCCTAACTTGATTTAGTGGCCATCGTTGAAGGAAACATGTTAGGGGGGATTATGTGAGTTTTGCTAAAAACTAAATAAATCTAATGTTTATTCATGGAAATAAAAGGAAGAAACTAGTGAAGTAGTTTATGGGTGCAAAATGACCATTTTGGCGTGCTCATTTGTTTAACAAAGATAAGCTCTTTTAGCTACCAACTGAGGTTCGATTGCCAAAAGTTCTTTCTTTTTTCCATGCATTATTTATTTCAATATTCTACATCAATGATTAATAATTAATTCCTAACAAAAATATGTAGCCAAAAATGTTTCATGAAGTCCACCAAAGTGCATCTTCCAAAGCATACAATTCACGGAAACAAGAATACAACTTATGGAAGCTTGGCTTCTAACTGTTCCTTCCATCCTTCAAGAAACTTCAAATACCCACTCTAGAAATTTAAAACTCATCTAAAACATTGTTGGTCATGGATGGCAATGAGGTAACTCAAGAGGGGGTGAATTGTGTTGTAAATAAAACCATAAACACAAATAAACGAAGCAGAAGCAAATAACATAAATTAACACAAGGATTTTATAGTGGTTAAGCAATTTGACAACTCCACTAACTAAGTTTTCACTTAGGCATTTCTATTCCTTTTCTAGGCTCAGGAATAACCTTTCCCATTACAAAGCTCAAGGACAACCTTCCCTTTTACAGGCTTAAGGAGAACCTTTCCCTTGGTATTTTTCTAGGCACAACACCAACCTTTATAACCATGACCAATGATAAATCTAAACAGTGTCAATGCCTCCTAAATCAAGTAGCAAATATACTATTCATGCTCAAGAAAATCTTCTCTCAAAAAGACTAACAATGTAATCTCACTCTACCTAAAAATACAAGCAACACCCAAAAAGGTTTGCATAAAGACTTACTAAAAGTTCGCTAAATGATTACAAGTATTCTTCAAAGGTTCAAACCTTTTAAACTTATTTTCTAGTCTTCAAAAACATGCTTCTTATATAGCCAAATTTCAAAACTAGTCATTAGAATAATTGATGTTATGTCTAACAGCCTTTCTACAAAAATAGTCGTTTGAGGTGACAACACCCGTTGTTCTTCATTAACCTTCGTTGAACTTGTAATGTTTACTTTCGACACCTCTTAATCATTATTCAATGCCCATTGGCTTTGACAATAATTCCAGTTGGAGCAAAAAATATTGCCTATTAATCATTTTTAGAAAACTTGAATTTGGTGTTTTGTTTCTCAAACTTTGCACAGTTGTTTTCCATGCCTATTGAGCAATTTGTAAAGCTCATTGGAAACTCTTTCAATGCTTGTTGAGAAGGGCTAATGCCCATTTTGAGTTTCAAAAGCTTTTGCTCAAGCTTGGACACTTTTCTATCATTTATTACAAATATGCAATGCCTATTGCGAGGCCAGATCAACGTACATTGTGAAACTTCAACGCCCGTGGTGAGGTCTGGCATAGCAAAATTTAGAGCACTTCTCTAATGCCTATTACAAAGGGACAATGCCCGTTGTGAGGTCTAAAAGACTTTGGCAATTTATAGTTTCCAATCAATGTCCATTATTCATACTTCAAAGCTCGTTGAATGGTTCAATGCCCACTAGGAGATGTTTAACCCCTGTTGAACTTGTACAACGCTCATTGAATTTGTTTTGGCCTTTTAATGTTTGTCAGGTCTTGGGGTCATATGTTATCCAAACAATCTCTCTCTAGCATTCACAATAATCTCACCCTTTAATGTTTATCAGGCATGTTCAAATCATCCAAAAACACTAAAGTACAAACATTAGAACTTATCTTGGTTTTGTTATAGTTTTGTTATAATTCAAAGTAGAAAAGTGAGTTTAATGCTCTGAGGTCACATGTTCTTCAAACATTCTCCCCTTTTTTGAATGATGACAAAACCAAGATACTTTGATACCAAAAATACAAATCTTAAACACCTAAAGGATACCAAATGTTAAAACATAAAACTACAAAGAAGATACCAAACAAAATGCATACCAATCAAAATATCCATACAAAGTTGGATACCAAACATACCACGTAAGATACCAAATGTTAGATGTTAAACACATTGATTATACCTAGTGTTAGGCTATGCACATAAGTGATGCCAAATAAAGTAATCAAATCATCTAATTAAAGCATCCAAAACTTTTCCCCCTTTTTGTCATCATGATAAAAAGATATATAAAAATTATCCACTTAAAAAAAATGTTCTTCCCCTTACAAACATATAAACATTCTCCCCCTAAAATCTAGACTAACTTCCTCAAAAACAAAGAAAACATTATGGTACCAACAACACGGATCAAACAGAAAATGAAAACTCCTTCTATCTATATGCTTTCTTCTAATAAATCTCCCAAGATATTCAAACATAGATTCAGTTGACTTAACTTGGGGTTACATGTTCTCTTCACAAATTGAGAAAAGGAAGAAAGGAAGGATAGTTACTAGAGATTCCTAAATTAAAACTCCAAATTGATACCAATGATGGTTTAAAGTTCAAACTCCCCCTCGGCAAAAGCGTGTTAAACAAAACAAAAAAAAAAAAAGGGATAGAGATACATTACACTGAATGATACCATCTTATACCAATTGTTGTATTCTCCAAAGATATAAATCTTTTTCAAATATTACAGCTTCAATCACCATTTGATTCTCCATTTTGAACAGAGGGTGAGGAGCCTCAAAATCTATAAAATAAAACTTCATTTGGTACCCATTTTCTCTTGGGTCCATAAGGGTTAGCAATAAAAACATGCTCATTGATCAACCTAGCATAACAAAAGTATGTTTTATGGCCATATTTTTCATAATAAAAGCATTGCCAAATAAACACTTTTCTAAGCTCATTTGTAGACTAAATGTGAGGTGGCTTCCTAAAGGATCGGTGCCTAAAATGTGAAGGAACCCTTACATTCTTGACATGCCTAATTCCATAATTAAAGGCATGATTTGCCTTTGGCTTATGAAAGTAAGGTTAAGAGCAGTAATGATTATGCATATGTGATTTAGATGAAGGTGAGGGACTTAAAACTTTGGTAGAAGCTCTCATAAACTTTGGCTTTGAAGTGGAAGGTTTAGAATGATCAAAGCCTAAGCCATGTCTATCTCTTGAAGTCTTTTAAAAACATAAAATAAGATCAAGTTTGTTTTTCCTTTTATAAAAGAGGCAAGTGAATCCTTCAAAGTTGAAATCTTTTTCTTGAGACTCTCATTTTGATAAGATAAAATTTCATAAAAAAATTTTCTTGGTTCAAAGCCTTATTTTCCCTTTGTAATAGCTCAAAACTTTTCATGAGTTCCACCAATTCAATTTTCAAAATTTTATTTCTTTCAAAACTTTTATCAAGATCATTGTTAGTGGATTTTAGGGCCTTAATAAGATTTTCAACAGTAAACATGTTTTCTAACTCCGGATCATCCTCATCTAAATCATCATCAAAAGAGTTATAACATACCTATTTTGAAAAGCTCTCCTCTAAGGCCATAAAGCAGAGATTGATTCTTTCTCTTCTTCCTATCCTTAGCTCTTCTTTATCCTCACTTGGTTTAGATGCACTAAAGTCATCCCAAATGGTTTTATAGTCTTTCTTTTTCTTTTTATCCTTTTACTCACCTTTGGATTTTAGGTAGTTTACTTTCAAGTGGCCAAGCCTTCCATGTCCATAGCATTCAATCTGCTCAATCTAGCCTTTGTCCTTTTTCTTCAACATCCTTTTGAATTTATTTGTTAGGAGGGTTATCTGCTCTTTATTAGTCCTTCATCATCATCATCTGAGATAAGACATTTAGAGATAGCATTAAGAGTTATTCCAATCTTCTTCTTATTTAAATCCTCAAATGTGGGTGGAGCTTTTATGTTCAAGTGCATCTTATAGTCAACGAGATTTTCCAATAGCTCATCAAGTGGCTTGGTCTTCAAGTCTTTTGAATCCTTGAGAGAGGTGACCTTGACAAGCCACTCCTTAGGTAAACACCTCAGAACTTTATTCACAAATTCCTCATTAGTGAATGTTTTCCCAAGAGCTTTCATTTCTTCAACAATCTCAATAAACCAATCATACATTCTTAAGATTATTTCATTAGGCTTTATAAGGAAGGTTTTATACTAAAAAAAAAAGGGTCTTCATCTTGTTTTCTTTGACCTAATTTGTTCCCTCATGTGTAATCTCGAAGGCCTCCTAGATTTTCTTGGCAGTTGACTTCATGCTCACTTTATTATACTCACTTCTGCTTAAAGCACAAAAGAGCATATGGATGGCCTTATCATTGTTAGCAACTTGCCTTTTTTCTTTATCAAACATCTTATCAATGTCCTTTTTCCATTTGAGTCCTATCAATAAGTGTTTTCATTGGAGTGCATGGACCTTTATCTATAATTCTCCATAACTTAATAGATTCATACTTGAGAAAGTAGTACATTATGCTCTTTAAATACTAGCAGTCCATTCCATTTAAGAATGGAGGTCTTATAACTTGTTATCCTGCTAATCCATGCTCATTTTAGGTTGTCATAATCCTATACCTCTTACAATTATGCTTCAACAGAGGTTAGGCTTTAATACCACATCTTGGTCCTGGATGGTATGAGCTTACCCAAGAGGGGGGGTGAATTGGGTTGTAAATAAAAACCACAAACACAAACAAACTAAGTAGAAGCAAACAACATAAATCAACATAAGAATGTTATAGTGGTTCGAAAATATACCTATTCTAATTCACAAGTTTTCACTTAGGCCTTTTTATTCCTTTTCCAGGCTCAGGAACAATTTTTTCCTTTTCAAGGCTTAAGGATAACCTTCCTTTTTAAAAGCTCAGGAAAAACCTTTCTCTTGGTATTTTTCTAGGCACAATACCAACATTTACAACTACAAGCAAGGATAGATCCAAGCAACTTCAATGCCTCTCAAATCAGGCAGCAAAGATACTATTACTACTAAAGAAAACCTACTCTCAAAAAGAGTAACAAGGTAATCTCGCTCTACCTAAAAATAAAAGTAACACCCAAAAAGGTTTGCACAAAGAATTGCTAAAAGTTCTATAAATGATTATAAGTATTCCTCAAAGTCATTAACCTTTTAAACTTCTTTTCTAGTCTTCAAAAAATGTTTCTTATATAGCCAAACTCTAAAATGAGTCATTGAAACAGTTGACATTATGTCTAAGAGCTTTTTTGTAAAACCAGCCATTAGAGGTGACAACACTCATTATTTTTCATCAACCCTCATTGAACTTGTAATGTTACTTTCAACACCCATTGATCATCATTCAATGCCCTTTAGATTTGACAACAATGTATGTTGAAGTAAAAATAATGCATGTTCTTCATTTCTAGAAAACTTGAACTTGGTGACTTATTTTTCAAACTTTGCACAGTTGTTTTTCACGCCCATTGAACAATTTGCAATGCCTTTTGGAAACTCCTTCAATGTTTGTTGAGAAAGGCTAATGTCTGTTTCGAGTTTCAAAAGCTTTAACTCCAAGCTTGGACACTTTTTCAACACCTATTGTGAATATGAAATGCATGTTGATAGGCCAGATCAATACCTATGGCAAGTCCAACACAGCTCAACCTGGAGCATTTCTCCAATGTTTGTTGCAAAGGGACAATGCTCCTTGCAAGGTCTAGAAGATTTTGGCAATTTGTAGCTTCCAATCAACATCCATTGTTCATCCTTTAATGTTTGTTGAATGGTATAATGCCTGTTAGGAGATGTTCAATGCCTGTTGAACTTGCACAATGCCCATTGAACTTGTTTTGGCCCTTTAATTTTTATCGAGTCTTTGGGTCACATGTTCTCCAAATATTCTCCCCCTAGCATTCACAACAATCTCCCCCTTTAACATTCATCAGGTATGCTCAAATCATCTAAAAACACTTAACTTACACTTACCTTCATATCTCTTAGTCATCCTTTCTAACTCATATAAAATCATAATTATTATCATTATAACATTAAATTCATTACCATTTCATCAAATTTAGACTTTTTATGCTCATTACTTAGAAAAAAGAGTCCTCAATTTTGAGAGATCCCTAAGAATCAAGTTTTGGCCCTTATATATAAAATCCCTGAGTTCACTTTATTTTCTAGAGAAGATGGACAATCCACCTTAGAGCATATGTCAAGATTTACTATTCAATATGGTAAACATGCAAACCATGATAACTTTACATATTTTAATTTGGGTTTGTTTCCTAATTCCTTAATAGAGACATCATTTACTTGGTATGCCACTTTGACTAGAAACTGCATTCAAACATAGCAAGAGATGGAGAGGGAGTTCCATACATGATTTTTCAAGGCCAAACTTGAGGTGTGTAATGCAAAATTATTGAGAGTCACACAAAGTGTTGGAGAAAGTGTTTATCTATTTATTGTCAGGTTCAAGAAAATGAGAAACAGATGCAAAATCTATTTACCTGAAATTGAGTTTATGAAAATGGCATAAAAAGGTCTCAACATTAAGCTATACAAAAAGTTTTAAAGTATGGAATTTCATGACTTTTATGAATTTGTAGTAAAAGTCATAAAATATAAAGAAGTCCTTAAAAAAGAAAATAAAAATAGGAGAGTTGCAAACGGGATCGATTATTGGGAACTCAATAATCAAGAAGTAACAGTTACAGATTTATCCTCTATCGGGACATGTGTTTATCCTTCCTTCATTAGAAAGATTCTTGAAGCCTAGAAGAAAACATAATCCATAAGTGTGACTCCTCAGTATACTTTTGATGTTTCAAAAACAAAGGAAATCTTTGATTCCCCTTTAAAGGAGAATTTCATCAAGCTTATAACATACCATATATAGGTTCCTACCAAAAAAGGAACAAAAAGGGATGGAATATTATAAATACCACAATTCTTTCAATCATTCCACTTACACATGTTGAGCTTTTAGGAATGTTGTACAAGATAGGATTAATAAGGGAGTGCCAAAATTCCCTAAAAAGAAAGAGACAATATTTATGGATAAGGATCCCTTCCCACCTATGAGATCTATTGATTTCATTATATTAAATTTGAGGTCTTTGTTAAACTACACAAGGGGCCCAGCTTTGGGCTCACACTAGGTTTAGATCTCAAAAAAGGTTATTGTTTGAAAATTGTATAGTAAAGAATAACAACAAACCATTGGTACTCCCAATGGTGCAGTTTCATCCCATGCCTAGATTTGAAAGAAAGCAACCACGGTTTATGGTTCCACCTCTAATATAACCAAATTAGCAATGGCACAAAATGTAACATAAGAAGTTCCCAAAACCACTCATTAGAACCCCAAACAAAAAAAAAGCTTTTGAGATTAAAAAAACTAAAGAAAGGAGGAAGCATGAGTAGGAAACCCAACCCAAAGTTGAGAGACCCAAGTTTAAAAAAAAAGCTAAGGGAGATGCAGACTCTATTACAAGCTCAGTAGATAATTTTGATGGAAATTCTTTAGTAAAAGGAACATTTATGGTAGGAAATATTTCAATTCCCTTTAGTTGTGTAATTGCTACTATTACCTTGCCATATGTGTTCAAGTCTAAAGATGCAGAGAAAGATTTAAAAATGGTAAAAGGAATCTGACACACTAAGGGAGTAAGACTTGCCATTAGAGGAAGAAGATTGTTATAGTGGTGAAACAATTTAGGTCATGGACTTAAACAAACCAAAAAGGGTGATTTTCGAAAAGCCATCTATAAAGATGACAAAACACTTAAAGCCTTTATACGTGAATAGGAGACCAATTGCTAGAGTTATGGTGCATAATGGATCCACTGTAAACATGTTGCCATTCACGATGTTAGCTACTATAGGAAAGACTGAGGGGGATTTGATAATAATTGATTTATCAGTTTTAGCTTTCAACAACGAGAATCACCAAAACTCTCAAAGTCTTGCCTATCGAGATCACCATTGGGAGTAAGACCTCCTTATTTGCTTTCTTTATTGTTAATTCCTTAGCTAATTATAATGCTTTATTAAGAATATATTGGATTCACACCAATTGGTGTGTGCCATTTTCCTTTCACCAATTTTCATTAGTTTGGTAAAAAGATGAGTACAAATGGCATGGACGAATAGACAAACTTTTGCTACATGCTTAGATGCAGTAGAGGCTAGGTACTATGATGTCAATTTTAGCCCAATATAGTTTGCAGATAAGAAGAAGAATGGTAATCCTAGATGTTTTTACATGTCAAGGGATGAAGTAGAGAACTAAGTGAAAGCCCTTCTTAAACCCATATCCATTGTGCCTCATAGGCCAATATCTTATCCAATTAGCAAGGAGGTCAATGATGATTTGATATATCAAAGAATAATTAGTAGTAATTATAGCTACAAAACCCAAATGATATATACAACAAACTTTTAACAATTAAAGTTGGAAGCATTTCAGGATGTCCATGGTGTTGAGGTGATTTTTCAGCAAGAACCAAATGAAGAACTGGAAGAGTTGTAGTTCATGACCTAGAACAAACACCTTCAGAGTTTGAGGGTCTTAAGCCAGAAGTACATGATCTTATGGAAGAGATAAATCTTTACTCAATTGAAGAACCAAGAATCACATACATAAGTTCACTACTGCCTAAGATCCACAGAGAGCCATGTAAAAGTGTTGAAAGAATTTAGAGACTCTTTTGCTTGGAGCTATGAGGAAAGGCAAGGATTTAGTAAGAACCTTATGGAGTGCCACCTTCCTATCAAACTAAACTTTCATCCTTACTAAAAACCACCAAGAAGGATGTCCAAGGATAAAAAATTGAAAGTCAAGTAGGAAACTTAAAAATTGTTAAAGGTAGGCTTCATTAGGCCTATAAGGTATGGTCAATGGCTTTCTAACATAGTTCTTATTGTTAAAAAGAACAAAAATCTTTGTGTTTGCATCGATTTCAAAGATTTGAATGTTGCTACCCCAAAGGATATGCATGTCATGGAAATAACTGACATGCTAGTTGACGTTGCTATGAAGAATGAATTACTGTCCTTCATGGATGGTTTTTATTGTTACAACTAGATTTTAACAGCTAAAGAATACATTTCAAAATAGCTTTTTTTTTGTCCTGATGCGATTGGGATGTTCAAATTATTAGTCATACCATTTGGTTTGAAAAATGCTAAAATTAAGGATCCCAACTATAAGGGTCCCTTCAAGGTTCATAAGGTGTTGGAAGGACATGTGTATTAGCTTTTTATTCCTTATAAGGAGCCATATAAAAGATTCATCAATGGGAAATTCCTAAAGAAGTATTATCCCATAATGTGGAAAATGATGAAAAAATGAGCTAAAAGTTAAACTTGACCAACTACTTGATGATCCTAATGAGGTCTCTAAACTCTAGTTTAGGAATATTGAGACCTAGTGTTCATTTGTAGGCCATCACAATGGTTAAAATTTTTTTCCTATGTAAGTCGGCTAATAAGCCACTTTTAATAAAGATGGTTCGCCTCATGGCCACTTTTTAGTTCTTATGTTCTTTTATTCTCATTATGTTTTTGGAACCAAGTCAAAATAACACATCAAAGTAACAAATCTCCAAAGTAAATCACCATCTCAAATTTTAAAATGTTGTCAAATCACATGCCTACAAGATGCAGTATAATGGTTATGGTTGCATGAATTCAATGTATGGTTGTATAATGCAAGATGATTTTGTGTGCTTTATGTTGAGTTGTATGGTTGCATGAAGTAGTCTATAAATCAAATCTCAAATGTTAGAGCTCAAGGATCATTATACATTGCTAATCTATCATCGCACAAGTAAAGAAAGGAAAATCAAAATTCAAAGTAGGTAAATAAACCATTTTCAAAGCCAAATGATGGCAATCCCTATATATCAATAATTCATAAAAGCCAAACATCACAAAATTAGGCATTAGGTTGATTTACATTTACAATTGGCCAACTAGAGATTTAAATTTATCCTAGTTCCTTTAGTAAAATATTAGAACACCATGGCCAAATAATATCCAGAATCACAAAATAGCTTGTTAAAAGTCATCTTCATGGCAAGTATGATGGAGTTGGTAAGAGATCACCAAAGCCAAAAAATTGGCCTCAAGGCCATGTCTTGAAATAATAATTGACTAAGCATTTTAGCAAGTGATGTTCATACCCAAAACTGTAAAATGGCTTATTAAAGTCATATTCACACACAAAGTAATCAAGGTGAATGGAGGGAGGTGCATGGGGATCCCTAAGCTAACAAAGCCTAGAATTGACAATTAGTTCCAAAATATATCCTAAAAATTTATCAAATTTGGTAAAGATTACTTAGATGATGTATAACTATCATAAAATAATTTTATCAAATTAGTAAATTTTTAATAGAATTTTGGACAATTGCCATTCACAAGTAAATCCAAATTGAGCAAGAGCACCAAGCACAAGAAATCGAAACCAAATAAATATGCCAAAGCTTCCTACTAACAATCAAATATTTAGAATTCAAGAGGCAAAAAAATTAAAACTAACCTCTATTGAATTTCTTTTTATAATAAAATTTGGTAGTTTTTATATTGGGAAGAGGAGAGCTATAAGGAGTTGAGGAGCACCAAGGGGCTAAACCAACCAAAGTGCCAAACATAATCAAACCATGCGCAAGAGAAGTTTGCCTTGGTTGGCTTATGCAATCGGCATCTAAGGGAGCAGTGCCAGTCGTTAGCACTAGTGGAGGGCTTAAGGTGATGATGGGCCAAGGACAAACACTTGACCTCATAAGGATTACACTACTAAAGGGGACCTGATCGATTCGAGTCCTATGCATAGAAGAAAGAGAACTCAACTTTATCATGTTGGTAGCGACAGCTTAAGCGTCGAATTAGAAAAGGGTGAATGGAGAGGAAGAACTCAACTTAGGGCTTTTGTCGTAGTGAATAGTGTCACACGAAGGAGAGAAGCTGAAGGGGTAAGTCTCGCAAGTGGAAAGGGAAAAAAAAAATAAAAGGGTTTTAGGTTTTGTTTAGTATTGGTGGATTTTTAAAAGAATGGATTTGTGAATGGGTTTGGAATTTTTTAGCAAAAAAATTAGATAGAAATGGAGAAAAAGATAGATTACTAATGGAAGAATAAGTCTCTTAATGTTGTTCTTGAACTAAGGAAACCTAATGAGATTTAAGGAAAGATTTGAATGGAGAATTATCTAGGGAGATTTTATTAGAGTTTATTAAAAAATTGAAATGGGTTTAGTGATAAAGGAATTTGAAAAGAATTTTTGTTTGGAGATTGATTTGAGGATGGCAAGGTAAAGGACAGAGGTTTCAAAGGGAAAAGAGGAAAAAAAAAAAACAGAGTTAGGTTGAAAGGGAAGTTAAGAAATTAAATTTTTACGTAAATTCTCTAAAAATTCTCCCTTCTCTTTCCTAATCTTTTCTTTTTCCTTATACCATGTATCATCATGTATCATAATCAAAAAATTGAACCTTAGGCTTGTATTTTTTAGGCATAAAATGGGATTTGAAGAAGATTGATGAAGATCAAGGTGCTAGCCAAAAACATTTTTAAGTATTCCCAAAACCCATTACAAAGGATTAGAGACCCAATGATCAAAGCAAGGACTAAAAGGATGAAATAAGCTTTGTAAGGATCAATCATAGAGATGCAAGAGAAAGAGGTTTTGTTTAAAGGTGTCAAAGCAACACTAAGATTGATTACTTATCTTTGTGTTAAAGAGGTGAAGGAGCAATTAGTGGATCTTTTTCAAGCCAACAATAAGCTCTATGTACTTTAATTGCATGTGAGGAGCCTCAAGATGGAAACTACAAGGCAAAGACAACTTGTTTAAAGGAAGATACATGGCACATAGCCATGCTCCCTAAATTGCACGGTCGTGTCTTGATTGAGCAGGGAATATTGCAAATGCACGACCAAGATACAAGATTGTGTCTCATGGTGATACATTCTGGTAAAGGAAGCTAAAAATGCATGGCCATGAAGCATAGTCATGCATTAAGGAATCGTATCAAACCATCATGGAATCACACACACACGTATGACCATGCCTAATGGTTGTGCATCTTAAGGAGGGCCGAATTTTCCTACTTGTTAACCACCTACAATATCCATATTGGTTTAGGACTTTAATTGTTTCTAGTTTAGGATTATTTATTTTTGTTTAGGAATATTAGATGGAGTTTTAAGAAGAAATAAACTCCTTTTTGTTTAAAAAAAATCCTAAAATTACTCTTCCTTTTTCCTATTTGGATTAGTAATGATTTGTATGCCCATACAATCTCCAAAACATGTAAGCTTAAATAGACTTATGAATGACATTCAGTTTTGTGCAAGTTTATGCATTCTTTCTTGTGTTCTTGATTGAATACAAAATTTAGACTTATCAAAGGGAGTAATCAACTTTTGTGGTATCTTCAAGATTGGTGTTTTAAGGACTTAGTTTCATTAGGGTTATAATCTTATCAATAACTTATTTTCTAGTTTTCTTAGGCAAAGTAACAAATTATATAAAGAGTTCTTAGGACGGGTTGGCTAATGGGTTCTTTATTAAAGATGAAGAAGATTGCATCTAAATAAACCATGGCTTAGGCTAGGTTACTTAGATGTAAAGGGACATTGTTTAAATCCAAATTAATTTTGGCCTAGCTTGTTAATTTTATCAGTAAATAAATAATTTTTATTTAATAAAATTATTCCTTGAATGGAAGTCGCACTAGATGAAGTGGGCATGTGCAGCTGAGAAATAGGAAGAAGACAGAGCACTATGTCACTAATATAGTGGGAACCTGAATGGAGAACGTAGAGAATGTTGGAACTCTATAAATTGGAAGGAGCTCAATGAAAGAGAATGCACATCAACCTATCAACAACTAGAGAAAATCATTCTAATCAATTTTAATAACTTCAGCAAAAAGTTTATATTGCTTTCAAGCCAATTTGTTATTACATTTTTTTTTTTTGTTCACTTGTTATTATCATTCAGCTATAATATTTTTATTCAATCATGTCAAGTATTTTATATCAAGTAATTTTCAATTATTTTGCGTATAGTTTCATTATTCCAATTTCGATTCACAATTTGTATACATGTTTTTGGTGTTTCAATTTGAATCTAAGCAAACTGTGGTAAAATAGTTTGAAAATTCATTGTCCATTTAATTTAGAAATCCATTTAATTTAGAAGTAAATTAAAATGCAATTGCATTTGATGGTTTGTGTACTTCACACATGTGGTATATCAGATTTTTTATTTATCACCAACAACATCAAAGACTTGAATACGAATTGTAAATAGAAATTAACATGGTGAAACTAGGTGCAAAATAATTGAAACTTATTGAAAATTGCTTGTTATAAAATGCTTGACATGATTGAACAAGAACAAAATAGCTAAACAATATTAACAGGTGAATAAGAAAAATGCGATAATAAATTGACTTGAAAGCGGTATGGACTTTTTGCTGAAGCTATTGAAATTGATTGGAAGAATTTTCTGAAATTATTTTGTGTAGTTATTAATAGATTGATGTGTTCCTTTTCGTTGAGCTCTTTCCAATTTATAGAGTTCCAAGGTTAACTGTCTTTGCCACGTCTTTCATGTTCTCCATTTCAACTGCTCAATATGTTAGTGGCATAAAGCTCCAACCTTTTTCTAACTTTCAACTTCATATGCCCACTTTATCTTGTGTAACTTCTATTCAAAGAATAATTTTTATTTAATTTTCATTAAATAAAAATTATTTATCTTATAACAAACTTGGTGAGCGGATTAAAATTATTTCGGTTGAACTAAAAAATATTTGATTGTAAACAATATAATATATAATACATCTAGTTTTTTGAATCTCCATGAAGATCCAAAATCCATGGAGAGGAGGTATAAATCTCCAATCCCACTGTGGAGAGAGTAGGGTCGGAGGGTTGAATACCTACGCGGGACTTATTGACATCCTAAGACATGCACTTACCTACAAAGATCAGAACAAAAGACAACAAGGTCCAAAATTTGAGGATAGATAGAGGTTAAAAGTGAAATACCCTCTAACAGCATTATTGCTTTGATATAATTTGAAATAATGATACTTATTTTCACTAAAATAACTTCCTAAAAAATAGTATTTCTTAAAAAATATTTTTTATAAGTTAGACTCTATAGTAAATTTTTTTAAGGCAGTAATCCCTATAGTAAACTTATTTACGGCAGTAATTACAAAATATTTTAATACTTCTCAATTTCTTTAAAAGAGTTATATTTACTAATTCCATTCTCAATAAATTCCTTCTTTTACATTGAAGAAGTTGATTAATTAAAAAATATAAATACCTCTGTCTTTACATTTCATTGCAATTAAATATAGGTATTTTATACTTCTAGAAGTCGAACTTTTTTTACCAATCTTCTTCAAAAACAAACAAAACCTGACTGAGTATTGATTTTTGTTAAGAGGAAATAAGGGTCAATTTCAACCTTCAGTTCAACCCATCAGTCTGTAATAAGAATATAGAAGAGTTTAATGATTGTTACTGAGATAAATTTAGAAAGCAACTTGCCTATTGGATACGGAAATCATCTATATTGGACATCTAGTAAAAAATTTTAATGGCTGTTAGCACTAAAGTATAAAATCTGCAGCTAATGAAGCCAGTTGGCTCCAGCATACAGCTAAATTGCAGCTTTGGCAAAATTTCCACAGTTCAAAGTACAAACAAGATATGAAGAAACCAGGATGCTGGCTGACAATATTCAAGTGAAAAAAATAGTGGGACAATAGTCAATATCAGATTAAGAATCACCAAGGAGATGGACACATTAAGGGGCAGAAAAAATGTCAAGAACAAACAACAGTAATCCACAAGATCAAAATGAATTTCAGCTTCCAAACCAAAAGGTGAAAACTGAAAATAGGAGACACAAATATGTTAATTGGAATGAGCCACAGCAGTGCACAAAAGAGGCATAACATATGTATTACCAAACAGAAGTGTTCAAAGACAATAAAGAACTGCTAATAAGAAAACAAACTTGATAAAAATATTTTGAAGCACTTCTAACTGGCAGTTTGATAAACATATTGCAATGTCTAACTACTGTGCTTATAGTAATGCATGCAGCGAAACTTAGACGCCAACACACATCAATTGATAGCTCACGGACCTTCTAAGATTATTTAAGAGATCACGTGATCAGTTCCTGAATCCTATGGCACTCAAGATGCTTGATGCAGTTTGCAGTTTCACTAGAAAAGTGAGCGTTAACTTGAGAATAGATTATATGTGCATTCCTAGACTTCATGAAAACTTGAATACAAAAGCAAATAAGAACTACAACTTGAAAATTTATTGTCATAAAACAAAACAAAGTATGGCATAATGTAATCACAGTTATGAATATGACCATAGGAGTTAATAGTCTGAGATGAAAAAATCACGGAAACTGCTGAAAATATGCATCAAAGTGAACACATCACAATAAAGGAAAAACAATCAACAGAAGCTCATAAGGTCAGGCTGCATCTTTCCAGAAGAAGGCAAGGTTAACAACAGGCACCGCGCACCTTTGAATTATCACGGATTGTTTGTGAATGCTGAATTCAGTATTACATTCAAAAGTATAAAACACTTTATTCACTCGTAACATTTCCACGCTATAGAGCATATAGATCATAGAATATCCTCTAAACATGAACTTCTAGGCAGTGCTATGTAACATTTTAGCCAATGCTGTCATTAAAAGCAACAATAATGATGGCATATGCTACTTTTATCATACAATTGATTGCTGAAACCACAAAGAAAGAATGAGATATTGCATATTATCATTCTATTTCAGGAATCTTATTTTTTGTCTTCCAAAATTTTATAGAACAAAGAATATTTTAACAAGTTGGTGTTACCCACTACATGAGTTTCTTTGGTACAATCAGTTAAATCAAACCCTTTCCTAAACATCTCTTCTACCCATCTTCTAGCTTCAACTATCCTTCCATGCTTATAAAGGCCATGCACTAAGATATCATAAGTCCATCGATTAGGTTCATAGCCTTTCTGGCACAGTCTATCAAACAACTTATAAGCATCATCCATCTTACTCATGCTTAGTCTTCTCAACAACATATTGTAAGTGTAGAGGTCAAGCGGGAAACATAGTTCTATCATTTCTTCCAAATTTTCAATTTGTTGGCTCATTCTAGCATCATCAGAAAATAAAGCAATCAGATAGCCAAGGGCTGAAAGATCGGAAGAAGTCTCATTCTGCACCTTTTTTACTCGAACCCAAGCATCATAGATCTCTCCAGTTTGCAAGGAATGCAGCAAAAATATGTTACCTATGAAGGATGTAATGTAGCGCCCAGCTTTCAATAAGTCATAAACAAGATCTATCGCCATATCATATCGTTTATTCGAGCACAGCAGCTGTATAAGAACCTCATAACATTCAACGCTAGGGACCACATCCTTGCTCCGCATTTCATCCAGAAAATGCAATGCAAGAACTGCTTGGTTGACTTTGCAAAGACCAACAACCATGGTGTTGTATAGTTTTCTGCCAATCTTTCTTCTCTGACGCAAAGCATCAAAGAAATTTAGAGCATCAGATATTCTCCCACTCTTTAAATAACTCTGTAACATAAGAATGTCAGTACTTAGATTAGGCTCAATCTCACTTCTTCGCATCATCTCAAATACATTTCTGGCTAGTTCAGGCTTCTTTGCATGGCCAGCTCCATCAATGAAGAAGTTATAGATCTGACAGTTAGATTCATGACAGGATAATTGCATCTCCAACAATTTGAGGAATTGAATCTCTGGGTTTTCCATATCACATAGACTGCGAATAACTGCTCTGAACAAAGTTCGAGAGGCCATATGACCCTTATCTTGCATTTCAATAAGAAGCCTAGCAGCAATATCCCCTTTGTTTAATTTATTAAAACCATGTATCAAGTTTGTGTAAGTTTTCTTTGCAGCAACTCCATTCATTCTGTTAAGTTCCTGGTGTATCAAGTAACCATCTTCTAATCTCCTAGCTCTGCATAAAGCAGAAATAAACTTATCATATATCGAAACACTTGGCATGAAATTCCGGTTTAGAGCGACAAAAACCAGCTCTTTCATCATATCAACCTTTCCTTCCCTATACAACGCATCGGCAAGTATGGAAAATGTTCTTCTACCAGGGAAATAACCTTGCTCAGCAGAATTCTTCAACACATGGTAAGCCTCATCAATGCTCCCTTCTCCACATAAGGAATTAATGAGATAATTACAAGCCATGTTACTAGGTGAGAGCCCAAACTCTGACTTGCAACTGTACAATTCAAGTGCAACATCCACCATCCCAGTTTTGCAAAAGAAACACAATGCACCATTCATTGTTACCTTATCAGGCAAAATACCACCTTCCATCATCTCCATCATCAAATCACACACATCTCTAAGACGGTTCTCTTTCAACAGCCTACATAGCAATACATTCCACCTAGAAACCTCCGGAACATAACATTCTGATGACTTCTTGTGCTGCAAGAACTCCAATGCCCTATCAACCTTACCAGCTTGAACAAGATTCCGAATCCATACACCATACACATTGTCCATAGGAACTACCCCTAACTCCATAAACTCCTCAACCAACTGCCCACCCTCATCAAACTGACCATTCTTACAAAGTGCATTGATAACAATGCCAACAGCATCTCCGTGGCCAGAACCATCTCCCATTTCTACCACCCTACGCAAATACGACTCAGCATCACCAAACATCTTCTGCTTACAGAAACTCTTAACCAGTATACAATGTGTGGTGTGGCTCACAAATCCTCTAATTTTAATCTGCCTAGCAATATCTTCGACGGCATCAAAACAACACTCCTCAATCAAAGCATTAAGAAGCACATGATAAGTAAAAGAATCCAAGTCAATACCTTGAAACCTCATCCTACCAAACAATTGCAATGCAAATAAAGGTTTACCGGCAACAGCATAACCCATAACCAAAGTATTATAAAACCCACATCCAATTTTATGATTAAGAAACTTTAGCCTCATATATTTATCAAGAAAATCAAGCATAAGGGTCATAAGCTTAGCTTTAGATAGGATCTTGAAGATGGCATGGAAGGTGGCACGTGTGTGAGAGAATCCACGTTGACGGCCAGCCCAATCGAAGAATTTGAGGCAAGAGAGAACATCATTCTTGGTATGATTACCATAGTAAAGCAAGTCAAGAACGAGTGATTCGGATAAAGGAAGATGTAGGTGAGATAGGGCGTTGTCGTCGACTTCATCTTGGGCACTTAAAATGTGGAAAATTTGATCAAAGAAAGTGTTGTTTCGGCTCTTGAACCAGTCTTTGAATGATTGGACCACTTGCTTTGGGTTGAAACTCAGGTGGTGGTGGTGCTGTTGCATTGGAAGTATACAGGCAACGGTAGTTGCCGTTGAATAGGAAGAGCACCGGAGTAAAAGAGGAGGAGGGGAAGAAGGAGAGTAGATTGTGGTGTCATTGAAGAGGAGACGTGACAAGAGTAAAGCCCTTCTTGATTTGGTTGCTTGATTAATTGGTAGCATCGGTTTGTTGAGGTGCTACTTGAGATTTGTGGGTATTTGCTATGGCTGCTTCTTTCTTCTTCTTGTTCTTTGTTCTTGGTCTTGGAAGCAGCTGAGCTCTATCATTTGGCCGCCTCCGCCTTTGTTCTTCTTTCTTTCAGAAAACCTTTAGGCCTTCCATCTGATGGCGATAAAAAAAACTAAAAGAATTTTATTAATAATTTTTTAAAATAAATTTTAAATTAATTAAAATTTGATTGAATGTTATCATTTAAAATAAATTTATAATAAATAAAAATTATTTTATTTTCTTGAATATTTTTATTTATTATAATAATTTAAATTATAAAATTATTTGTCATTTTATGTAAATTATCTAATTTGACTGAATTTTTTAAAAATATTATGATTTTGATCTAATTTCACTTTCTCATTATATTATTTCTTAAATGAAATTTTGAATATTAAATAAAAAATCATTAAAATAAAATTTAATTTTATTAAAAAAAATTTTCAAAATTTAAATTAAAGGAACCCTTCTAGTTTACTTTTTTTACTTCCCTTTTTTTTTTCTTTTTTCACCTTAGTTTCAGATGTTATAAATAAAAATGGTAAATTAATCAAGCAAATTCAAAAACGCTCGCATATAATCTTTTTTAAAATAAATTTAAATCTTGAATTAAGAATAAACATGATAAATAAGTCAAATCAAATCAAATCATTTATAGTCTCATATTCTTTTTAAGTGGGTTAAGATTTCCAATTGCTAATCAAGCCAAGATGCCTTCATGGAATTTGGATAAATTTTGAAATATCGAGTCAGGGCATTTGTAATTTTTAGTTTTAAAATAAATAACAAAAACCAAATGAGCAAGCAAAATGCAAGGCAAATTCCAAAAGAGATCATAGATCCAATCTATGAGCTGACTGCTGTGACTAAGTAAACAGCTTTTTCAAAACCCTGTTACCCTTAGGCTTGATTACCGGCTCTATAAAACCAGGGGTATTGGCACCTTGTTGCTGCTCATCACCACTACTTGATCTCTTACATCCTAGAGGGAAATGCAAATAAATATCAAGAAAGTGTAACTATTTTACTTATATATATTAAACATAACATGTTTCCATTGGAAGATGATTTCAGGTAGAGAAGGATTAAAAGGCAAGGCAAATTACTAAGATCAAGTTCCAAAATTTGTTTGATTTTCATCCTGCCAGGTAAATACTTGCAAAGGATTTGCTTCTTCTCTACTCATTTTTAACAGCTCAAGGGTCTCTCTAATACAAGGGGAAAATGCTTCAGGACGAGCACAAAATGGTTGAAAAACTAGGAACAGTGTCTGCATATTTGCTTCTAACTGTGTAATCCCCAAACTAGAGAACTGAATGTCAATCGTTGAAATGCTGCTTGAAACAAATCGGTCAAGCCCATCAGCAACACTTCTCCACAAATTCAAAAAGTCTTTTGGATTAAGACTCGATCTTATAAGGTTAAGCTGACTTCTAATAGAATCTAGTGCCTGGACATTGTCAACTGATACTGCTAAAGCCATGGCTGCTGGAACTACATTTGAAGTAAAATTTTCTTGCCCTTGCTCAAAATGTTCTTTTTTTTTTTTTTTTTTTGCATATATTCCCAGGAAAGTGCTTCAAATTGATGAAGGAGACTGGCAATTATGTCCATCAGCCAGTTAGTCTCAAGCTCCGACAGACTATTAACTTCTTCCCCAAAGAAGCTAGTATTATCTGCACCGTCATTTCCCTTGATGTCTAAATCCCTTTCAACAATTTTCATTTCTAAGAAGTGCACATCATCATTCCACTCTTGCAGTTTAGATTCAATATATCTGGCAGCATTTATCAATCCACAAACTTTGACTAAGGCATCATTTGGGTAATCAAGAGGGAACTCAGTGTTCTTGGATCTGAAGACCAATGCATTAAGAAAATGCCAGATGAATTTTCCAGCAGTTGATCTGATAAATTTAACACTTGGTAAAACAGCAGGCAGAGTTCTGCATTGTTCGATCAATTCCCAGGTGATTTTGAGGGCAGATTCTGCTACTAATGGTGCTTTATAGTCTTCTCTAGTGGCAAGTAAAAACTGTTCAGATTCCGCACCAATTTATATGGCACCACCAGATTTCTTACCAATTGACCAAGCTCTTTCGTCTTTCAGTTCAGGTTTTAGTTTCTTCCAGGCATCTTTGAGCTCTATGTTAGCCCAAATCTTAAGCCAATCTGGCCTATCACAAAATATCACTAACACTGATAGACCTCTTGAGTCATGACTTTCGGAATCCTCCCAGATGAAATCAATTTCTGAGCTTACAAGTGATTGCATCCTTTTATCAAAAGCAATAGCATGATCTATTAAATGAAGCCATGAAGATACAACTTCCAATTTCATATCTTTCTCCTTGTACCTTTTAGCAAGAACAGAACCAACAGCTTTTGCTAGAAAGCTAAAAAGCATCTGGACCATCGCAGAAACCCAAGCTTCTCTAGCACTGTAACTCACCAATCTTGCTTTGTCGATCAAGGGCTGAAAACATCATCCACTCCCACAATAAAGTCCCATGTAATCTTATACACCAGAGCAAACATGAAATCAGGATATTCAGCCCATTTAGAGAAATGTTGTTCCATTCGCGACGCAGTGGAAGAAACCAGTTCATCAATGGCCCAAAGCCTCATGCTGGACTCCTTTGGCCCAAAAATGTTATGCTGTCGATCTTCCCTCCGTGTCTGCAGATGCTGCAATGCACAAAGACCTAGAAAGCTCTGCAAATAATACTTTCTTTTGTCTACTTCCATCAAAACAAGTGGATTAGGAAGGCTGGCAATTTCTCCATTATCAACTTTTGATGTCAAAAGTTTAGGTGGCCAGCCTAAAGAAGCAAGAAGAGAACGGTGATCAGCAAGAATTTGTGGCCGAACAACAGCTAATATCTTGTCTACTCTGACATCTACAGATTCTAAAAGATGAGACCATTGAGAATGAAATTTCACAACGTCAACCAATACATCTTCAATGTTGTTCATCACTTTTATGGCTCTCAGTAGTCTCTCTTGCTTTGGCCCAAAATCCTGCATTATAAAGCAGATATTCACATTAAGTTTGACTCATCTAATCGTTTACAACCTCATGGGTGTGATGCAACTATGGGAAAAGGAGAAGGAAATTCTCTACCATTGAAATTAGTGAAGGTAAAAGCTTTGCCGAAAACATGTTTCTAACATAGTATCCAACACAGTAAACAGCATCCTCAAGATCTCCAACAAAAACTTCCAACTGTAAGGCAGTGTCTAAAATAATTAACATATAAGCTTAGCCAGCAGCGTCCTAGGGTGAAGGAAAAGTAATGAAATCAATACCGGGACAAGATCATCTAATATCAGCATTGACAAGGATTAGGCATTGAAAGTTAATGAGTAAACTCCTAGAGTTTACATCATTATGGATAAGACGGTATCCGTAGTAAACAAAACTTATTGCTCTCCATAGATTGCAGGATTGGTTATCTATTGTACACAGCCTCCCCATGTATTCTTTGGAAAAACACTCAAACCCTAGTTACAATGGCACAAACGAGCAATTTCTCCACCCATACATTATGGATATGCTTGAGAACAAAATGAAACTGAGACACACAGATATGCATAATCATTAATTTAAAATACAGATAAAAATTAATGTTTGGAATTCAAGCTGTTTAAGAAATCAAAACAAATAAGAATCTATTTGAGAGATCAAGACAAACCAAAACACCCCCTTCTCACTAAAGACTAGAATCACTTGTGATTTTATAAGAGAACTAGCATAGGCAGACCGAGGGTAATGAAATATTCAAATTACAACATCAAGATCATCGTGGAGAACTTCAGTAAGAATTCTAGAATTTCATTCACAATGATGATAATGCAGGTTTCTCAATAGTTTCAACTCATAGGTTAACTATAGAGGCAAAACCCAATTAAAAATGAGATAATTCAAACCATATCAGTAAAGCAATAAAAAAAATAACAAGTCATTTTAACAAACCACCCACAATGATTTGACCCCCCCCAAAAGAACAGGAAATCCATGAAAAACTTTGAATTATTCAATACGTCCAGTTCCACATTTTCTTCACCTAAAACTTTAGCCGCAATATATACTGGCAATAATATCAACTACACTTAACTGTTTCGCAAACGCATGAAATAATTAGAAATGATAAATATTCTATTACAATGCACAAAAATTAATCATTTGGACAATAATTGAAGAAAAGATAGAAACTTTTCAGACTCACTAACATATTTACGAATATTTTCGATTCGTTGCAAGCATTTGACAAGCTGAGGTATCTCCTCAGTTATACTCATCTTAAACGAACCGCATCTACCAAAATACAGATTTAAATCAATTATTATTAAACAGCTTCAATAATCACTAATATATATGTATACATATAATCTGAAAACACACAATTACATTGGGAAGTGTGAAGACTGAGATTCTCGAACATGGTATTCAGATTGGCCACACATGATTTGGCCCCAAACGAGCGAGAAATCCATGACACGGTCCATTTAGTGAGGTTTCTTTGTAGGTTGAGGAGATCGGACTCCGATTCGGAGAATTTTTTTGTCAAATCGGTTAAGACAAGTGGAGCTCTGCTGAGGAGATCTTCATGAGTTACCAAAAGTTGATTTAGAAACGCCATCTGGTCCGATGAGAGCTCACTTTTCCGCGGCAGAACTTGAAATAACGGCGCCAGCCGCGGCGGCGGCGGATAATTCACTGGTGCTGATGTCATTCAAGCATGACATGTATATGTCGGTACTTATTGCTGCACTATAAGGCTCTTGTTTAATACCTTAAAAAAAGCCCTTGTTTAAGGATGATACCGCTGAAAACGACTGTTATTTGAAATTACTTGAATGATTTTTTTTTTTTTTTATAAATTACTTGAATGATTGAAAAGTGGTTATTGAAAAATGAATAAATTGGTATCGAATTAAAACTGAGAAAATATTTGTCTCAAATTAAATCGATTTTTTATTTAATCTAATTTGAGTATTCAAGATTAATGAATTAATTTGATTTAATTCGGGTGTTTGAATATTTCGAATTCTTTTTTAAAAAAATTAATTGTACAAATAATAAAGTATATATATATATATTAAAAATTAAATTTATAGAAAAATAGAATTTCTACATATATATACATAAGTATTTAAGAATTAATACACATGTAATTAAAAATAAATATGTATTTAAAAATTAAAATTATAAAAAAAATTAGTTTATATATATTAGTTCTAGATAATAGTTTAGATCAATTATTTAGACTGAATAAAAATTAATAACTGATATTATCTTGAATTATTATTAATTATGGTTCAATTGGATTCAGTTATTTTTTAATTTTAGATATTTTTTTATTTTACTAATCAATCTAGTTCGATATATCCAGTGCTCAACCCTATAATAAAGGGTGGTTTTTATTTTTATTGTTATTAAATATGGCAATGAATTTATGAGTTTAGTTTGTTCCACCTTTTAACTTCAAAATAACAGAATAAATTATTAAAAATTTTTAAAATTAAATGTGATTTTTAAATGTATTTTAATTTTATATGTTTAATAAAATACATAAATTTTACTCTCCCTTTTTTTTATAATTAGATTCTAAGTTTTCAATTTTTATCGGATAATTACTACAAACCTCTTTACGTTTGACATATTTAATTAAGTCATTTCTTAAGTTTCAAAATTATACTAAAAATTCTCTGACATTTACCCTATTACACTGTTTAGTCCTTCCATCATTAAAAATAGGCATTTGCCCATTAAATTCTTATGAAATGACAATCGTGTCCTTATATATAAACCTAAACACCAAGGACGATCAACAAAACTTCGAGAAACACAAACCCTCTATTTCAAAAACACTTCCTTTCACCCATTATTCATCTTAATCACAAATGTAAAACTCAAATTAGAAATGCACAACAAAGCATCATAAAATGGAAAAAAAATATAAACAAACAAGAAAGTTGCATTTCAAAAATTAACACAAACATACAATCAAGCAACACTAAATAAAACAACAGAAAATGATATAGAAAGAAAGAAATCAACATAAGTTTTCTCAAGAATTTAAAATTGAGTAACAGTTTTCATTTTATGCTTAGAAACTGAAAGGGATTAAGATGCAAGATGAAATCGTAAAGTTGTAGAGTTGATATGTCTGTAGAAAGATGAGATTTGGATGGTGTCGTGCGATCGAGAAGTGTGGTTGAGTGATGAGATTTATGGAATAAATAAAAATCAGAATTGAGAAGTGCGGTAGCAAAGTGGATTTGTGGAATGGATTCACTACTACTAATTTAACTAAGTAATCCCAAGTCATATTCTTTCTTTTGGCACATTTCAATCAATCCTCAATCTTAAAAAATGTCCTTTTACTATTTGACACACTTATCAAACACTTTGCTTCTTGCTCAAAAAATGCTCAGTAAAAGCCTATCTACTTTGGTACACCTAACAAACGCCCCTTTGCTCAAAAAATGCTCAGCAGAAGCCTATTTGCTTCGACACACCCAAAAAATGCCCCTTTGCTGCCCCTCTATTTTTAAACATGTTACTTCCTCAAAACCCTAAAACACTTCAATGATCACAAAAGAAAATGAAAGGCCTAAATCCAAATTTCAACTAAATGCAACTATATTAGAAAATTATGGAAGAAGATAAAACATTTGACAAGTGACTGACTGAAAAATGAAGGGCAAAAAAGAATGAGTTGGTACATGATTTAGAAGATCTTATTACACCTTTCGAAGAAGGATGAGTTGGCATCTGACAATCATGCTTGATTTTGTCAATACTAAGATGATTGAACTATGGTTCTTTCATAGTGGTAGAGGAGGTGGTGGTAGTGATGGCGGGGGTGAAGCGATGGTTTTTGGGTTGTTTCTTGTTTCAAGATTTGATAAGGTTTTTTTTTTCTTTGTTTTATTTTTTTTTTCAAGATTTGATAGATTTTTCTTTGTTTCAATATTTAATTTTGAGATGTGATGTGAACCAAATTAAGGGCAAACTTAAAGCTACTAAGAGTAAAGAGAATTATCAAAGAAATCTCATTCGAAAAGGGGAAGACATCACAATAGTTTCAAATCCTGTCATATTTGCAATTGTCATATTTGGACAATCTTTTTCATAAAGGCAAAATAGTCATTTTTTACTTCCATTTTATATATGGATCCTCAAAATAAAATATACAAGTTCAACTCTACAAATGAAGAAAATTACACTAAAAATGTTTTAAAATATTCTAGGAAGTTTTACAAGGTTCCAATAAGATTATAGAATATTCTAAAAAACTTTCAAAAATATTATAAGAAATGACTTATTAGTGAATAAGGCAATTGTGAAGCGGTTTTTAGTATAATTTTGAAATGTGAAGGACGATTTAGTTAAATATGTTAAACGTCAAGGAATTTATAATAATTACATATTTTTCATTTTCATTATTTATAAAAGTCATAAACTTTTGTATACATCGATCTATTGATCAATACTCCCTTTTTATTCATAACATGAAAGTTTATTTTACTTCCTCAAAATTTTTTTTAAAAAAACTTTAAATTAGTATAATCAAACTTAAAATTAATTTTTAATTCTAATTATAATAATAAATTTTTATGCTATTTGGGTCTAATTCTTATACAAAATATAAAAAATATTTTTTATATTTTATATTAATAAAAATATTTATAATTTTAAAATAATGAAAAGTAATTTTGAAAATTTCAAGAAAGTTAAGAAAAAATCAAATTAATCAAAATTTTCCAAATCAAAACCATTCATTCTTTTTTGAGTTAAATATGTTGACCCTTAAGTTTTGTCATGTTAAATTATTTAATTCTTCGCTTTCTAAAATTATACTATCATATCTTTGCATTTTATTTCTATTAAATTCTATTAAAATATCTATTAAATTGATATAAAAAGTTAATATTATCTCTTATTTTCATTTAAATTTTTACTTTCCACACCATCACTGTAATTCTTTTTATTCTACCCTCTCCACCGCACAACATCAATTAAAACAAGAAATCTATATAATAAAGTAACAATCATCACATTACACCAATCAAAGACTTATACTCCACTAAATTCAACAAACAAAATACAATTTTTTTTTTATAATAACAATCCAGTGGTAGAAACGCCACCATCAACTGTTTTATTTCATCCTCCATCATGGATTTCATGGGTACAAAAATATTAAATAGCAGAAAAACAACAACGTAACAGCAGAAATACCAACATTAACTGCTTTATTACATCCTCCATCACAGATTTCATGATACAAAAATATTAAATAGCAGTAAAATAACAACAACCCACAGTAGAAACCCCAACATCAATTGCTCTATTTCGTCTTTCATCACCGATTTCATCCTCCATCACTGAACCAATCCTCTCCTTGTAATCCATGTCATTCACACTATTTTTGAAACAACAAAATCTCAAAAGTCAGAGAAGACAAAAAGCTTTTACCATTTTTCAACAACCACCACGTGATTCCGAAGAAAAGCTCGCCAATGGCCATGGCAAATAACTTCTCTGACTGTGATAGTGTGATTTTGTTACGACCGGTTTGTGCCTTGTTTGGTGAGATAATATATTTATAAACAATTTGAAAATCTTTGCATGACTAATGTACATATTTATAATCAAATCTAATAAATCTTATACTATTTAAATTAATTATTGAGAATGATAAAATATTAAATATTTAATAAATGAACCGATAAAAAATATATATTTGATAATTAATAAATTATAAGAAATATTATATTATTTAGTTTTTGAAAAAAGAGCAAAAAGTAAAAATTTTTCTTGATTAGAAAATTTTAGTTGATTTCATTTTTTATCGAGTGTTTTGAAAGTTTCTAAAATTAAGTTTTACTATTTTAAGAATTCTAAATTATGTTTTATTAAAAAATATAAAAATTAATTTTTTATATTCCTTGACAAAATAAGTTAAGTCCAAAATTTATACTATGCCTAAATTATACCTAAAAATATGTGATATTTCAATTAATTATTAAGAATAATTAGTTATTAAGTATTCAATTCTTAAATATTTTATTTTTTAAGTTGAAAGAAAGTGTAAGAATTTATTTAAGGTAGAGATTTTTGGTTAATTTCAATTTTTTCCAAATCTTAAAATTAAAATTTAATTTTTATTATTTAAAATTATAAATTATCTTTATGATAATTTTTTTAAAATAATTTGTGTATATCTTTAGGTAAATATTATATAAAACTAGTTTTAAAATAAAAGTATTATTTGGGTCTAATTAGACTGATTAAAAAAGTTAAGAGATCTAAAACTAATCTAAATATATATATTGCAAGAAAAATAAAATTTATGTACTTTATTAATTAAAAAATTAAAATTGAGATATATTTGGAAATCACACTTAATTCAGAGTATTTCAATAATTTATTTCATTTCAAAATAAGAATTTAGTGACATGGATAATTGTTATTAGAAAAAGTGATAAGCAATTAAAACAAATATTTATAAGAAGGTGTACATGTTATTTTTTGGCCCAAACATAAATATGGTTTTTGTGTATATAATCTAATACAAAATTTAATATTGAAAACAAAAATTTAATAACTCCAAAACTCTGACAACTAAGAACACCAAGAATAAAACATTTAACACTAAATCATTTCTCAACATTTTCATAAAAACAAGCTTCATAATTATAATACATGTAAAAAAAAAAATCAATCAAATATTTGAGCTAGTTTACGCGAGTTAATCTCTTTTTTTTATTATTATTTTTATGTTTAGAGATAGTATGTGTATACAATAGATTGTTATGGTAAGTAGCATTGTATTTCAAATGAGGGTTTAAAACTTTAATTTTAGAGAGTATTTGGTATTATTGATAGGTGTAGTTGATAGCACCCATCAGCTCATAAAAAAATATTTAGTAAAAATTAAAACAACAATCAATTGTTGTGTTAATTAGTAGTTGTTAAAATTTTTTCTATTTAGAGCTTTCTTTTTAATTAGTAGTATGCAATATTTGCCCAAATATATGCACGTTGCAATTCTGGTTTCACATCTGCAATACTTGGCAAAATATATATAATAATACCTATTTAAATACTTTGTGCATGGTACCATGCGTATAGTCATATCTGTAATACTTGGCAATACATATAATTATTGTTCAAATAGTTTGGGCATGATACCATGTGTAGGGTCACATCCGCAATACGTATCATAATTAAGATTTTATAGATATAAAGCATTCCAAGTTCGAAAAATTATACTTTATTTTAAATGTGGGAAATATATTATTATATTTTTAATTTAATTTTATAATTGAAAATATAAAATATAATTTTTATTAGTCATTTTATAAATTAATAATAATATTATACATAATTTATTAAATATTTAATATCTATTGATAATATCTATTGACTAACAACAATCGGTTATCAATTATACTCAGCAACTATTGTAAACATGCCCTTATTGTCTTTCTTTATAATGAATTGAAAAATCATTCTACATGTTTTATGGTGTAGATGTTTTATATTTTATGTGTTTTTCCTGGAAATCCTAAAGTTTTTGGACTGAGACTCTATTTGTTTCACAAAAATAAATTATATGAAAAAAAATATTTTCCGAGAATATATTTTTTGGTGTTTGAAATACACTACAAAAAATATTAATTTTTTTTTATTTATAAAATTATTAACAAAATTTAGACTATAAATATTATATATATATATATTATTTAATATTTAATATAACAAACAATACATTAAAAAGAAAATTTTTTTATGAGTCTTACCTATTACCGATGACCACTGTTAGTCGATAATGATCAGTGATGATATTGATAGTTAAAGATGACTAATAGTAATAAAGCCATGTATTTATCAAATTTATTTTCCATTTAAATGAGTTTGTCAAACTCCGGAAAATAACTTTTTATTTTCAAAACGAAAAACTTATTTTCCTAAAAAATGACTTAGTTTTCTTTTACTTGAAAAATATTTTTCATTGACCATTTTCTTATATCCACCAAATAAAAGAAATTGTAGAAATATTCCGCAAAACAAATAGAGCCTAAAGTAAATTTAGAACACGAAAAATGCTTAGTGGTGGCTTAAACTTGATTTTTAATACGCATTATGAATAGTTATAATTTATTATTTTGTTAATTATCTCTATGCATTAAATACTATCACGCATCATTTATTTTGAACATAAGCAAAGTAAACCAAAAAAAAAAATTTAAGTAAAAAAAAAAGGCATTTACATCAATATGAAAAAGATTGATGACCTGAAGATGTTCTCGTATGAACTATGTGATGTGCTAAGTGATCTTGAGGACGGCTATGTACATGCGTTAGCTCAAGTCTGAGATTACTTCTTGAGTTCCGGAAAGCAATTGTTGATTTCAAGGATTTCATACTATTCGAAGGTTTTAATACCATGACTATAGGCATGTGAATTTTATATGAATAAAGATATATATATTAGTCTATTAAAATTTATGAATAGAATAAATTATATTGATAAATCAAATTATTTGATTTATTTTAATTTAATTATATTTAAATTTAAATTAAGTATAATTAATTAGATTATTTTAAAATTACGTATAATTGATTAGATTATTTTAAATTCATTAATTTAGAATTTGCATAATAGCTAATCAAAATAAGTCATATTTTAAATGATGTGTTCAAAAGTTGGTGGTATTATCTCAAGTAGATTAATTAAGAAAAACTTTCTTGATAATAAGAATTATAAATAAAAAATTATTTTATCTTTTAGCCTTCTTGATCAGGTGAAAGATTATTCCTAAGATATCTGCAAAAGCTTCAGACTCTGTAAAACTCTAAAGCTTCCAAAGCTCTGTAAAACTCTAAAGCCTCCAAAGCTCTTGAGTATCCAAGTCTTCAAACTTTAAAAAACTTCAATTTTTTCTATATCTATAAGAGAGATTTCATATTTGATGAAAGATTAAGTCTATCTAACCACAGGATGTCATTTTTATTTGACAATTTGAATTAGATGATTTATTATTTTTTGTTGTAAATTAACTATAATCAATTAGATTGTTTATATTTGATTATTGACAAATCAAAATATTTGATTTGATTTTATTTCAATTTAATTTAATTTTAAGTTAAATTAATTATAGCCTATTTGATTGTTTTAAATTCATTAATTTAAGATCCATATATATGACTAATCAAAATAAGTCATATTTTTCAAATAATTTGTCAAAAGCTAATAGTATCATGCCAAATAGATCAATTAAGAATTTTCTTTTAAATAATGAGAGTTAAAGATAAAATTTATTTTATCTTTTAGACTTATTCATAAAGTAAAAAAAAATATAATAAATACTCTTAAGACTTTTATAAGTGGAGAAGCTTTCTCCACCCATTAAAGACATTTGCAAAATATTTTAGAGGATGTAAAACTCCAAAGTCTCCAAAGATCTTGAGTATCTAAGTCTTCAAGCTCTTCAAAACTTCAAATTCTTCCATGTCTACAAGAGAGATTTCATATTTGATGAAAGATCAAGCCTATCTAGCAATTGAATCTCATTCTCATTCAAAGAATTTAATTATATGACCTATTTTTTTGTAAAAAAAATTATAAAAATTATAATCCATTTTTATAAATTTAATAATATGTATTTGCTATTTATTGTCTATAACTTTTAGTACAAAACTTGTGTGCAATTTCCGTATTTATTTTGATACTAGGATACATTTATAGTGATCAAAATAGATTTTCTAGATAACAATCTTTACAATTCAAGGATATTTAGAAAGAGAATTTATGAAATACATGTGTAATTGAAATTGATATTTATATTTTTCAACCATTTTGTTATATATATATATATATATATATATATATATATATATATATATATATATATATATATATATTTAGCACATAGATTAAAGATCTAATGATTCTGATCATTCTGACTTATAATTAATATTTATATTAAAATTATAACCTAGAATTATATGTTAATGATCTTGAGAAATACTTTAACATACTAAAGTAATTTCCACGGTTTCATAAATATTGAATTAGATTGTATTGTCGAAAAAATCAATTTCTTAATAAGTCTTAGGGGGATTCAATGCTTGAGTGCTATTTGTCATATTGATTACCTTTTTCTCACTCTCTATTTAATATTTTCATTATTTTAGTTTGTTGAATTATTTTATTTTATTAGTTAATTAATTCACTTAAAATTATCTTCTGAAACAAAAATGTATTTCATCAGGGCAAGTATATCTCATAATCAGTTGTTAAAGGCGCCAAGGGGTCTTGGAGTCTACGCACAAAGCGCAGACGAGCGCTTAAGTGACATTAAACGCAAAAATTAAAAAAAATTAAAAAATTTAAAATATTAAAGTTAAGAACTAATAATATGCATAAATATTGAATGAAAATATTTCTAACCCTTTAATAATTTTCTTGAATTAGATTAGAAAAAAATGTATTTCTAATCCTTGTAACAAGATCCAAATAACAAGTTCTTCTATCTAACTTTATAATAATTGAAAACTTATACTATGACCAAAACCTTCCTACTTTAAATGAGTAGTAAAAAAAGGCCAAATAGAATGTAAAAGACACATGAAAAATACATGTATAATTATAAAAAAATTATCAGAAGTAACAAAAGTACAAAATAGAAAAACAAAACCAAACCTAGAAATCTATCTCTTACTAAAAACAAAATAGGTAGAAGGAGAGATAAAGAAATTAAACAACATAACAAAACAAGTAGAAGAGAGAGAAAGAAATAAAAACAACGTTGGAAGAGATAAATTTCAGGTGTGGTGGTCGGAAATGGATAGATCGGTGATTGATGACCTTAATATTGGCGATTTGGTTGGATTTCGATGATCCAGGTGAACTTTCCAATGAGAGAAAGAAATCAAAATAACATTGAAGGAGAGAAATTTCAGGCGCGTGGTAGCCGAAAATGGACAGATCGACGACTGACGACCTTTGTATAAGTGGTTTGGTCGGATTTCAATGACTTTCTGATGGCCTCAACAAACTTTTCGGCGACTTGCCAGTGCATCGACACCAAATTCTAGCAAATCGATCATCTGAGATTCTAGTGATGGTGATATTTTGAGGTGAAAGATGTATATTATAGTAGAAATTAAAAAGACTCGTCTTTCTTTCTTACGCCCAACAATAGCTGAAGGAGCACGCGTAAGGCATCAAGGTGAGTGCCTGAGTAACAACACATGCCTTTGGCCTTCAGAGGCTCCAGTCCAATTGCCTAATGTGCCTTATGCCTAAGGTGCACCTAACAACTATGCTCATACTAGTGATTAATTTTGATAATGTCATAAATGGACCTTAGCCTTTATAAACCTCTCTTAGATAGCTGAGAGTTGTCTTAACTGAGATGTTGTGGATAAACAATGTAACTCTTTATCTATCTATTAGCTTTATTTGTGTTGTGGTTTACTTTGTTTCTTGTAGTGTATTGAACAACTTGCAACCTAATTAGGTTCATTTAATCTTATCTCATGGATGGAGTTAAATATTTTTTAGGAAGTTATAAGATTGATTTATGTCTCCTGATACATAAATATGTCCAAAATGTCTCTATACATGAATCTTTATTTCAAAAACTTGCCCTAGAACAAAGGCAGATTCTGTATTATCTACTTAGATTATCTGGAACCCTTATTAAGAAAATCCATTCAACAAGAGAGAGGAAAAAATGATTTATCTTACATATTTGAGCATGTTTGATATTGCTATTTCAAAAAGCTATAATTGTTATATGAAAACAACAAAGATTTCTAATTTTTAAGTTTTGAGATATTTTATAAATGAGTATTGTCATTGAGATTTGACAAACCCTTGTCGTCTTTTCTCTCACTTTTCCTCTCAAAACTATTTTTTTTTTATCCTTTAAGGCTATTGTCGGCGAGCCTATAATTTCATCATTTTCTTTATTATTTGATCTATTTTTATCTCAATAATACAAATATGTATTTATTTTTACAAATTTTTTAATTTTTTAAATTTTTTTATAACTCTAATGAGAGTTTTTAGTTCTTTCTTCATGGAAGTTTGGGTCATCTTATATGAAAATTATTATAATATTATTGAAGAGATCAATCAGTTCTTTATAGTAATTTAACTGGACTTATTTGAAGACAAAAATACTGAGTTGCGACTTTGTATAGCTATTGAATGAAACATGCTCCATTGTTATGCAAAGTTCAATACTCTATCAGCATGGTTGTAAAAGAAGATATTCACTTTTTGAATTAGATTTAACATATTTGGTACCAAAATAATATATTGTGGATTGCAAACTTTAATTTTTTTTGTATGTATTGGTATCTTATATTTGATATTTCATAAATGATAATTATTTTCTTCTATCTCAAAAAAAAAAAAAGGTTTTGAGATATTTTTAGTTATTTCTAAAAATATTTTGGGTAAAGTATGATTATATTTGTATGTTTTACAATAGTTCATTATTTTGTCCTTTATTCTGTAAAGATTAATTTAAATATTTCTGCATTTTGGCACCGTTAGATTAAGATGTCATTCTATTAAATTTTTTGTTAAATATAAATAAAATGTCTAAGAGTGGATGTTAGAGTTCGAATCTCATCAATATAATCTCCCTTTTCTATACTAAAAAAAAAAAAAAATCTATATCACTCCTAATGTTATATCTGGTTATTCATTTTTACCATTTAATCTAAGTTTATGCATCAACCAAAATCAATTTCTCATTTTTAACTTAAATAAATTATCACAAAAATTTTAGAATTAGACATGACTTTCAAATATATTTTAATTTTGTTTCTTATCAATAAAGTATGTAACTTTTACTTTTCTTTTTAAATATATCCTCCAATCAATTTATGGATCCCTCAATTCTTTTAATTGATTTGATCATATCTAAGATTAATTTTTTTTTATCTAATTATAATTAGGAAAATTATTTTATTTATATTTATTTTTTGTCAAGTATAGAAAAAATTGATTTTTTTATATTATTAATAAAAAATTTATAATTTCTGAATAACAAAAACTAAATTTGAACTTTCAAGAAACTTGAGAAAAAAAATTGAAAATCAATCAAATTTTCTCAATTTAGAAAATTTTTGACACTTTTCTTCAATTCAAAAAAAAAAAAAGAAAAAAAATATTCAAGGATTAAATTCTTAATATCTAATTGTGCTCAATAATTAATTAAAATAGCACATTTTTAAGGTTAGGTTAGATCTAGCACAAATTTAATTCATTCTCAAACTATTTAGTCTAACTTTTTATCAAGCAACATGAAAAAGTGATTTTTTATATTTTTATTAATAAAAATAATTTATAGTTTTTGAAATAACAAAAATTAATTTTGAAAATTTTCTAGAAATTTAAAAAATTAAAATCAACCAAATTTTTTCAATTTAGAAAAATTTTTCACTCTTCTTCCTCACTTCAGTAATTTATTAAGAGCTTATATATATTATTTTCTTCATTTATCACAATCATTTTTATGAAATCATTCTCAATAACTTGTTCAAATAACACATATTTATAAACCTTATTATAAACAATATTTTTGAATTTGATTATAAGGATTATATTGTATATTATTTATACTAAGATTTATAAAAACATATGTTTGAATTAATTGGTTGATAATTATTAAATATTAAATATTTGATTAATGAAGATAATGAAAAATTATATTTTAAATTTTAATAAATTAGAAGAAATATTATATTATTTGGATTGAGGGAAAGAGTGAAACTTTTGGTAGATTAGAAAATATTGATTGATTTTAATTCTTTTTTTTTTTTTACATTTCTTGAAAATTTATAAAATTAGATTTTATTGTTTTAGAAAGTACAAATTAATTTCATTAACATATAAAAACATTTTTTTAATGTTGTTTGACAAAAAATAATCTTAAATAGCTTAAAAATAAAAGTATTATTCTAATTAGAATCGTAAGTTGATTTTGAATTTAATTAGAGTAATTAAAAAGGTTGAGCAATTTGAAATCTAACTAAGGATAGATTTGAGAATAAAAGTTAAATATATGCATTTTATTGATAAGAAATAAGATTTAAGAGCAAAGTTCTTTTGATATGAGGGTGAGATGTTAGTAAAATTAAAAATGATATTATAAAATATTGTATGTTTTTGGTCAATATAACAGAAAATTATAGAAAACTTAGGCGAAATGACTATTTAGTCTAATGATATTAAACTATAGAGGCATTAAAATTACTTTTTATGTAATGAGGACTAAATAGTGTATTAAGAAAAACTATGGGGATGTAATCAGATTTTACTCAAAGAAAGAAAGGAAAAAAAAGAGGCTTTTATTGATACAATTAGATATTCTCTCCTCTCAGTGTCATTAATGGTTGATCGTGAGCGTTATGATCATGTGAATCATTGTTGTGTTTTACTTCTTTCACCTTTGTCATTATAGTAGCTTACCAATAATTTTATATGTAGTATCAACGATAATACCAAATTCAAATAAATCAAAGTTTATTACAAAGGCAAGGAAGATTTTGTACAGTGTAGATGAGAAGGAGAAGTTGGTGACGACTAATATTGTAGCCTCCTCACTATATATAAACAATACTGTAGCGAAGTCTTTATGGTTGATGTGAGAGCTGTTAATGGAAGTTTGACCTTCTCTTTTAAGTTGGATTGTTTTTGGGTAGGACGAATCCTAGAAAACATAATGTAGACGTAGATAAAGGGTTTTTATACCATGGACCTCTGTCCATATTTATATGGACCAAAGCTCATCATATGTGAGAGAAAAAAAATTGCACGCTTCCTAACCTTTTCATACTAACGTTCGTTACACTAGGTTAATAAACAAAAAATTGCATGTCTCTCCAGTTCCCTACAATACAAAAACCTTATGATTCTCTCACACTCTGCTTCGACAGAAACTATCCATCTCACATTCTCTAAATTAACGACTTCCACTCTCTCTCTGTTTCAATTTTCGTCGCTGAAGTTTACTATTACTATGCCGACTTCCTTCAACTCAATTGTCTCTTTATTTTTACAAATGTAAGTAATGAAATTCTTAATATAGCGTATTCCACTTTCCTCCTCAATGATTATATGATAAAATATTAGGGTTTAGCATTATGTTAAATGTTTTTCATCATTTCGTATTTGATAAATAATTAGTGTTTAACTTTTTATCAAAATTATTAGGGTTTATGGTCTTTTTTTTCTTTTTCATTTTGAATAAACTCTAAATTCATTAATATTTGCTTATATATTCGTTATAAAGTGTAGATTTATTTTTTAAAAACTCTAGTTTTTCATTTTTGTATAAACTCTAGGTTTATTTTCATATAAATTGTAGGTTTATTTTTTGTAAATTGTAGGTTCATTTTTCTAATTTGTAAGTTCATTTTTCATTAATTGTAGGTTCATTTTCTTATAAAATATAGGTTTATTCTTCCAAAACTGTAGGTTCATTTTTCTAAACTGTAGATTTATTTTTCATTAACTGTAGGTTCATTTTTTTGTAAAATGTAGGTTCATTTTTTCATAAATTGTAGGTTCATTTTTTCTAAATTGTAGGTTCATTTTTCCTAAACTATAGGTTCATTTTTCATTAAGTGTAGGTTCATTCTTTATAAAATGTAGATTCATTATTTGTAAACTGTAGGTTTATTTTTTTCTAAACTATAGGTTCATTTTTTGTAAACTGTAGATTTATTCTTTATTAAGTGAAGGTTCAATTTTTGAAAACTATAAGTTTATTTTTTGTAAACTGTAAATTTATTTCGTATAAACTCTAAGTTCATTCTTTGTAAAGTATAGATTCATTTTTTGTAAACTGTAGTTTCATTTTTTGTAAACTGTAGATTCATTTTTCATTAAGTATAAGTTCATTTTTCTAAACTATATATTCATTTCTTATCCAAACTTCTATATAATGATTTTGTGCTATATTTGCCTACAACTACTTGTTCGTAAGAATATTAGTTAGCATCTAATTAGTTATTCATATTTTCACAACAAACATAAGATTGGAAAAAATTGCAAATAATAAGAAAACCAACAAAAAAGACAACACAACAATGCTGAATGATCAAGATGAGCAATCAGTGAGGGATGTCCCATTAAGACATGCTTCATACAAGACATACTAGTACAACTGAGCGAACAGTAGAGAAATAACCTCCTCCTCCACTGAAGCAAAGAAAAGAGAGAACAAATGAATCTTATGAGATAGAACTAACAAAAAAAAAAAAAAGCATCAACAACGAAAATAAAAGAATCACAAAATGATGAAAAAAAATCTGATGAAGAACAAAGATAACAACAAGAGCCTGAAGAATAAGCAATTGATGAAGAACAAATTGATAAACCACAAGAAAATAAATCAAAGTTCTTATGAACAAGAATGTCACCAATAGGGTTGCACAATATGATAGGAGAACTATCATAAAAACAATGTAAAGCAATTGTTGACATTGGATTTGGTGTCTTACTAAACCATACATTGTCTAACTGGGATGAACAATTATGTAAGTATTTAGTAGAAAAATATGACTACTATAAGACTGTAATTATTTTGGAGAATGAAAAGCTAGTCATAAATAAACAAGATGTTGTTAATACGTTGAACGTACCTTATGGAAAATACCTATTCTTGAGGCTAAAGTTGACATTGATGCACCTGAATATAAGCAATTGTTTAAATCACGAAGACAACGATGCCAATTATCTGCTAATAGTCCAGTCATAAAGACAATGGGTCTACATCGTCAAGAGAAAAGATGATGAAGACAATTTCAAAAGAGATTTTATAGTTCATGGTTTTTTTTTTTTGAAAGGTCACCAAAACGAAAAAGCAAACTATAAAATCCTGTTATCTCTCATTGATGTAGACCAAATAAAAAATCTTAACTGGTGCCAACAAGCATTAAAAAGCCTTGCCAAGTCTATTGAAGAGTGGAAAAAAAGGTCATCTGGTTTCTTCACTGGTCTAATCACTTTCCTTTTGGTAATTAATCTATACATATGTTTCTACTTTCAAATATATAAAATTTTAAGTTCATTAATATTTGTCTATATGTTCATTAGAAAGCATAGGTTCATTCTTTCTAAGGTATATGCTCATTTTTTGTAAACTGTATGTTCAATTTTTGTAAACTATAGGTTCATTTTTTGTAAACTGTATATTTATTTTTTCTAAACACTAGGTTCATTTTTATATTAAGTGTAAGTTAATCTTTTGTCAACTGTAGGTTTATTTTTTTTCTAACGTTAGGTTCATTTTTCATACAACAATGCAGATTCATTTTTTGTAAACTATAGGTTCATTTTTCATTAATTGTTGTTTAAATTTTTTTTATAAACTGTAATTTCATCACTAAAACACAAGTCCATTTCTATAATGTTCATTTTTAATCTCCTCTTTTATTTTATTTTTTAAAATGAACAACTAGATTAATTAGACACAGGAGAGTTCAAAATAAGAGATATTACAAGAAAAGTTCCAACCCTATCAAACTAGACAACACAAAGTGTACACAATAGAATTAGGGAAAAATTGAAAGAATGAGGGCTCTGAAAAAGAAAAGTTGCCGAATGTTTAACTATGGTCCAAACTGAAGATAATTAAGCAAAAGAAGAACACATCCAAACAAAAGAAGAACAATATAAAAAAACAATAGTGAGGAAGGCAATATCAATTTCAAATATGATAAACATACAAATATGAGACAAAAAATGTATAATTTATAAAATATTTTGTTCATTATAGAAATATACTGAAAGAATGTCAACTGTAATAAAAAAAAAAAAAAGAAGAGTTTCCATAATGATCGAATTTGGAGAAGTAATGATAGATATAGGAAGGACAAAATTAGTTGAGCTTATGAAGAAAACTTTCAATTCTATGATTGAAATATTCAACAACATTTCAAGCTCACGGGAGAGGAAGCACTTGAAATGACAAAGAAGACAGTTGAAGAAGATGATGGTGAATTCTTCAGTAATGAAATCAAGCTTGAAGCATTGGCAGAGCTTGAAAAAGCCATACTGAAAACACAAAAAACTGGAAAAACAATGAATGCTACTCCTTTCTTTTCATTGGGACTAACTCCTACTCAGTTATGTCCCCAAGAGTATGAACAAAAAGACCCACCACAAATAAAAGAAAATACTGACCAATAAGATCTTCAACAACAAGAAAATGCTGAGGATATAGAAGCTACTTCTAATCAACAAAAACATGTAGAAACTACAACTAAAGAGCCACCACAAACCCCAAATTTTTTTTGATGACTATGTATCCTAAATTTGTACTCTTCATGCTTTTTGTAAGTTCATTTTTTTATTAACTGTAGGTTTATTCTTAAAAAGTCTAGGTTAAATTTTTTAAACTATAAGTTCATTTTTTTTAAATTGTAGGTTTATTTTTTTTAAAGTTGTATGTTCATTTTTTATAAAGAGTATGTTACTTTATAAACTATAAGTTCATTTTTTAAAAAACTATGGATTCATTTTTTTATAAAGTGTAGGTTCATTTGCTATAAACTGTAGGTTCATATTTTATAAATTCTAGGTTCATTTGATATAAACTATAGATTCATCTTTTGTAAACTGTAAATTCATTTTTTTGTAAATTGTAGATTTATTTTTTACAAAGTGTAAATTCATTTTTTTTTATAAATTATAGGTTCATTTTTTATAAACTATAGGTTCTTTTTTTTCAAACTCTAGGTTTTTTTTTTTTTTTTATAAACTGTAGGTTGATTTGGTATAAAATCTAGATTCATTGTCATTAAACTCTAGGTACATTTTTTTTTTAATCATTAAGTTCATTTTGTGTAAACTGTAAATTCATTATAAGCATTGAACTTAAAAATTATGCCATTATAAAATTTAAACTTACACATTCACCACTTTATTGTAGAGTAATTGATGAATCAAAATCAGAGGTTGAGGATGTATAAAAAAGAGCAAGACCAATAAGGAAGTACAAAAAGCTTCCTTTAGCCTTGAGATCTCCATTCTAGACAAAAAATGATGAAAACTTAAAAGATGTAATTGTCAAGGAGAAGCTCATCTTTGAGTTTGCATTCATACTTGCAAAAAACAAAATAAAAAAAAGTAAGCTTTATATTTTTGTTTTAATATTGTACCTTTATTACTTTCAATTGTCAAATTCACTAATGTATATTTTTTTTTCATAAAGAGTTATTGTTTATATATAATGACTATTTTGTTAGCCGAGAAATCCTTCAAACCCTATTGAAAGATGACATAGATAGTGTTATATTAGATATTTAGGCTTTCAGAATGAACCATGTTGACTTGAAAAGAATAGTTGGTTACCCAAAAAGACTATTCTTATCTAACATGCCATTTGTAAATAAATCTTTTACTCTAGTTTTATATTCTTTCTCAATTATATGATCATCATCTATTTGTCCATATTATTCATTACTTTTTCTTTTCAGCATGAAATAGATACATCAATTAAATACATTGAGGAAAAAAAACCAAAAGCAAGTTAAGCCAACTTTGAAATTCTTGTGGAGAAAGAGTTAAACCAAGTGAATATTAGCATTGGCAATGCTGATCTTGTAAGTAGATATTATTAAACATTAACTTATTCTTAATACATGATTGTAAGATATGATATTAATAAAATTACTGAAACTCCTTACATTAAATTCCTAGGTATTCTTCCTTGTTTTGCAACATTTTCATTGTTTTTTGTTGTGAATAAATTTCAAAACTAAAAGAATTCAAACAATAGACAACAAACCATTGCCAAAAGGTGTCTTATAAAAACAAGTATCAAGGCTTTCAAAAAGCAATTCTAAGTTCATTTCTTTTCTTATACATGTTTAACCTTATGCACAAGTTAATTTCTTACATATTGTAGATTCATTTGTTATAAGTTGTAGGTTCATTTTTTATATATATTACAAATTCATTTTTTTAATCTATAATACAGACTACTACATTGAAAACTTATTTGGTAAAAAAGAACATTCATAGAGGCAAAGACTTCACAAAATATCTTGAAGTCTTACTCAAAATGCCTTGAAAATCAAGCAAACCAAATCTTGATTATCAAATCTATTGCTTGAGGCACATAGAGACCTATAAGAGACAAGGAGATAAATGGGAGTGCAATTTCAATAAAAATAATGTAAATTCTCATTGGATTTTATGATATTGTTTGAACATTATTATTCTCTCCTTATAATTGTTTTATTGAATTTTTTATAGAAACTTTTCATGAAGTCACTAAGAGCCAAATATTACTCAACTATTCTGCTTATGAAAGAGAATAGTTGTAGGGAGGACATACTATAGCAAGCTAGAAAACAAAATTTTGAGTAAAAAAAGACCAAATGATTGATTTTGTCAAATATATACTATAGTTTTAAGATTTTTTTTTTAAATTTGAACAATATTTTTCAATTGTAATATACAATAGGTTCATTATATATAACTTTAATTGTTACATCTTCCAGGTTCATTAATATTCGCCTATAACTTTATTACTATATGCCTATAAGTTCATTTTTAAATCAAATGTAATTTTATTAGTATTTTCCTACAACTTCATTAATATTTATTTACAAATTCATTTGCCTACATAACTCATTTTTTGTAAATTGTCAGTTCATTTTTTTCTGAACTCTAATGTCATTTTTCATTTAAGCGTAGGTTCATTCTTTATAAACTCTAGATTCATTTTTTATTAAGTGTAAATTCATTTGCCTACAAGTTCATGATTTATAAAAAAACAAAATTATTTATAAATAAAATTAATTTTAAATGAAACTTGATTAAATGTATAAAAAATTTATTTACAAACACCTATATATCTATTTTTTGTTATTGTGTATCAAATTTTAGACACAAATTCATTTTTTGTTAATTGTAAGTTCATTTTTTGTAAACTGTAGGTTCATTTTTTTTTATAAACTATAAGTTCATTTTTACTAAACTTTAGTTTTATTAGTATTTCCCTATAACTTCATTAATATTTTCTAAAGTTCATTTGCCTACATATCTTCTTTTTTGTAAATTGTAGATTCATTTTTTTCAAACTCTAGGTTCATTTTTCATTAAGTACAAGTTCATTTTTTCTAAACCGTAGGTTCATTTTTTTTTTAATTAAGCATAGGTTCATTTTTTCAAAATTTTATGTTCATTTTTCTAAACTCTAGATTCATTTTTATTAAGTGTAAGTTGATTTTTTTCTAAATCATATGTTCATTTTTTGTAAATTGTAGGTTCATTTTTTTTTTTATAAACTCTAGGTTTATTTTTCATTAAGTGGAGATTCATTCTTTATAAAAAGTGTAGGTTTATTTTTGTAAATTGTAAATTTATTTTTTATTAACTGTAGATTCATCTTTTATAAAGTGTAAGTTTATTTTTTGTAAGCTATAGTTTTATTTTTCTAAACTCCAAGTTCTTTTTTTTTATTAAGTGTATGTTTATTTGCTTACAAGTTTATGATTTATTAAAAAATAATTTTATTTATAAATAAAATTAATTTTAAATCAAAATTGATTAAAAGTATAATAAATTTATTTACAAACACCTATATATCTATTTTTGTTATTGTGTACCAAATTTTAGACAGGTTTATTTTTTTGTTAACTATAGATTTTTTTTTTTTGTAAACTGTAAGTTTATTTTTAATAATTTGTAAGTTCATTTTTAATAAACTATAGGTTAATGTTGAAATCAACTAAAAACTGAAAAAAAATTTAAAAAATATATTTATATATACACTCATTGTTCATTACAACTAAAAAATGAATTAAAAAAAATACTAAAATAACAAAAATATTCAATAAAATTCTAACAAAAATTTAAAAAGTTATTCAATTTACAGTTGGAGAAAAATTTAAAATTCAATTTGTATTAAAAGTAACCAATTCTGAACTTTTAGAACTTAAATGAGCAAGATATCCATTTGCAGGTACATGTGAAAGACTTTCCTACCAACAAAAAAATATGATCACTAAATATGAGTCATAAAATACATTAAAATTTCCATACTATTAATCAATATTATTAATTCTAATTTTAAAATTAATTTTAAATTTATCAAATAATTGTGTATAACAGTGTCATCTATAATTATTGTACATTATGCCATAGAAAATTATAATATCAAAAAATTCTAAATAGAAAACTAAAAAAATTAACTATCATATAGAAAAATTTTATGTAATAAATTTTTAAAAAAATCTATAAAGTAAAAATTCTAAATAGAAAGTTAAGATTTAAATTAATTTCATTAATTGTTCAAAATTTTAAGTGTATAAAGAGTTGTGACAATATAATGTATTGTCAAAAATTAATTCATTCGAGTTTAAAATTTTTCTTAAAATTATAGCACACAAAGATTGAAAAATATGAATAAATAAATAATCTTTTATTATAACTATACAATCTTTTTTATTATAACTATTTTATATATGTGTGTGTGTGCCTATATATATATATATATATATGATTTTTTAATTATGAAATAATTAATATTATTTGTTTAATCGATTATTAAAAAATTATTTTGTTTAAATTTAATAATATTTTTTGAAAGTATGCCACATAAAATTGAAGATATGATTCAATAAACAATTCTTTATTACAACTACCTCCTTATATAATTTTACATTTTGTGAAATTTATTTTATTTACTTGACAATAATCTTTTTATAATTATTTAACTAATCAATTAATTATTTAATAAAATAAATATTAAATTTATTTAAATATTATAATTATAATTATAATATGCAATGAGTGAATTTGTGACTAGTTTTTATTAAAGGAAACTACACTTTAGTGGAATTTCAACTTGATACTTTTTGTTGCTAGGGCATAGTGAAAAAAAAAAAAAAAGTGAAATTTTTCTACATTAAAAAAATCATTGATTTTAATTTGTTTTAAGTTTCTTAAAAATACAAATTTAGTCATTATTAATTTGAAATTATGATTTATTTTTATTAACAAAAAATATAAAATTTAATTTCTTTTATATTATTTGGTAAAAAATCACACTTAAGTAGTCCGAAAAATAAAATTAGTTTAGATTTTCAATTTTCAATATACAAAATGAAGTTGTTTTTGATAATTTGTTTTTTCAGTTAAAATAACTATAAATTTTAATCTTGTTTTGTTTATTTAGTGTCATAAATATTACATTTATGCACAATGATTCCACACACACACACACACACACACACACACACACACATATATATATATATATATATATATATATATATATATATATATATTGAAAATTGTAAATCTAAACTATTTTATTTAGTTTTATTAATCTATTTTTGTAGTTCACTGGAATGATTCAATTTTATAGTTTAGCAGATTTTTTTTTAATCACTCCTGCTAACGATGATACATGTGCAATAGACATTTTATTACAACAAATTCTTTGTATATAACCAAACAAAGTACATGGCCTCAAAGTTATAACTAAAACCCCTTGAGATTTCCCTTAAAATATTCTTTTTATCCTTATTTTTTTCAAAAATTAACTTTTGGTCCCTGATCTATATTTTGATTCATGATTAGAAATGTTGAATTTTTCACTGCAATTTTAGTACCAAACATATTAAATTTTGGTTCATCAGAAAAGGTATTTTAAATTATGAATAAAAATTTATATTATTATATTTTAAAAATTAACTATACTAAAAATTAGTTTTGAATTCCTTGGCCTTTGAAATGATCTACTGAGATATTTCAGGTCGTTCATTCGCAAACAATTTGAACATAATTCACAAGCATGTTTGTTGAGCTCAGGTGATTCAGATCGATTTACAGCCCAACAACATTCATGAATGACATTATCCCACAGCATTGATGAATGATTCAAAATTTGATTATTGACATTCCAGTCATAATATCAAGAAATTTGCAAGTATATGAACCTGCGAAATCTCCAGCTCTAGTTCATAAAGATCTTGAAAGTGTACCGTTAAGCAATCATAACAAAAAGTATGAATTACAAATATCAAGACCTCGAGACATTTATGATGCTTATCAGAAGAGCTAACACAAGCAAATTATCTCATTTACAACTGTTCACGGTTGACATCAGTCCCAACAGATTGGTCCTTAGCACAGACACTGCTAAGAGCAAACCAGCCAGAACCAAGTAAAACATCTGGCCTCATAAAGTCAACCTGATTACAAACTTCTCTCTCTTCGATGTATCGGGTCGAAACCTGATTTGCTGTTTCGAGCTTAAGATCAAAACCTGCAAGCAAGGTAAAATTTTAGTAACAAAACAGTAAAAGTCCACAAAGTTCTTGTACCATTCAGATACATCTTCCTCCTGCATAAAGCACATGATGAACTTCACTAATAAAACAGCATCCAGGAAGTCTTGCACTGTAAAATATTCTTACTTGGTTCATCTGATGAGGTTCCGCTGATTGGAGTATATGCACTGAATACTGATGTAGCAGAATGGCCTAAAGGAGAGTTTGGGTCACCATGTGCTTCCCATTCTGTCTCACAAGTGTTCAAGGGGAAATCCTCAACAACACTAGACCAGGGTGAAAGAGAAGTATCTGAAGTTCGGTCACCTGAGCATCTTTTTGATCTTTTCAGAGTCATGGATTCATAGAGTACGGCTTCCAAAAGACCACTGCTTCGTGGTGAAAGACAATCTGACTGGATCAGCTCAGTTGGAGGAGACTGAATCAAAGTATCAACAGACTCAAGTGAAGGCAGTGGGGATGCGGGTCTTCCCCAACTAACTTGTTGAGTTTCTGAGTATTGGAGTGAAGGGAGCTCCAACTTCATAGCCCCGCAAAAGGGCTCAGAAGAAGAAGAATTGTCATTTAATAGGGCATGACTGCCAGAAAGAACAGCCAATGGTGGCTGGCCATAGTTATTGGTATGAGAATCATATGGAGAAGACATACTCAATGATTCTGCGACCCTCTTGGAAAAATGATCTGTTGATTGCATGAATGCTGGGAGACCACTGCCAACATTGTTGCCATCCAGACTAGTGAATAAGGTTTCTGATTCTCGAAGTCGTTTGGGGGGGTGCATAGTTGGGAACATAAAGCTATTGCTATGGGAGGGACTTACACCTTGTTTCAGCATGTTGCTTGGAGGAATATCAAGAACTGCCGGCGAATAAGATAGAAGACCTAGATTCAGTTCTAAATTCTTGAATTCCACTTCTGGAATCTCAAAATGATCAGTGTGTATCATATCAGAACCAAGTGTATCTGTAGTTTGCAATGTGCATAGGTTTTGATTTTCTCCATTTAATACTTGCATGCACACTTCAGGAGGATAAAGTGGTAAACCAGCTCGTTGCAGTCTCTTCATTCTTGTATTCCAGTAGTTCTTTATCTCATTATCTGTACGTCCAGGCAACTGCAAAAGAGCAAAGCAAAACATTCATTTTGAACAGCCATAGTTTCTTCTCAACAAAGAAAAACATTCATGCCTTGCAAAACTACAGTTATGAAGGTTTTGCAATGGAGCACCATCCAAGAATGATACTCCAAAAACCCAGAGCAAAACTAGGAGCTAATTCTTCATGAAATTCAAAGGCATTTCTTATCTATATGTTTCAGAAGAAAAATGAACACAATAAGTTATTAGATGCTAACTAATTTGTAAGCATTATTTCAGCTCAGTTTTCTTTTTCTTTTTTTTTTTTCTTAATTTAAAGAGAGCCAACTGTTTACAAACAAAAAAGAGTCCATATATATATATATATATATATATATATATATATATATATATATATATATATCACATCCAAGATGTAGCATTTTAGAGATTATAAGTCCAATTTCTACCACTTATCTCCTTGCATAGCAATCGTGCACCCTTGCTCCTCAAAAATTTTGTTTCTCCCTCCACATATGACAACTCCAGAAATGCTAACAGATAAAAGCTTACAAATAACAACATTTTTTCATATTTACAAGAAAATGTCTCTACAATTATTCCTTCACATACCCATTTGCAACCCAAGAAGCATCTATACATGAGACATAAGAATGGCAACTTCAATAATTGTCTGGCTAAGTAATAAAACCAAAGAACCTTCACTGATTTATTTATTCTTATGGAAATCATTAATTATTAGAATCCTCCTCTTCCAAGCTGCTTCTCAATTCATAATTAATAAAAGTATCCAAGGAAACACTAATTTCTGGCTTCTAACAATGCCTCTAGGAAAGGTTGAAGTTAGCATCAGAAAACTTCTATAAAACCCCATGAGTTTATAACATCAATGCAGTTCCCCTTTTAATATTCCAGCTAATACCGTCGTTTCTCACCCCATCCAATGTTGGATACAACGCCTTAAATATCTAAAAGCTAACTAGTCTGAATGAATTCCTATCCCAACTTTCAGGCCACATTACCATTGTTAAAATTCACACAAGAACAAGCTACAGTACCCCCTTTCCCCAGCTACAATTTTGGAGCTGTGATGGAACTCAGCCTATAACAGTTAATATTTAAGCAATGTCATAACCATATAAACTTACATTAATTACCCTCCTAGTACAATAGCATACATAAAATATGTGAGAATAGAAGAAACATTTACAGAGCATCATTTAATCTAAAACACCAAAGAAAAAAAATGTTCATGTAATAAATATTTAAGACCATATATCATAAACCAAATGTATTGCTTCTCCAGTCCTCTCCAATAGCTGCTGCCCACTGTTAGAGGGTCCTTTTCCCCTAACAAGCCCTATTGCAAGTGTCATTTCTTTTCCCCTCTCACTTTTCTCATACAAAAAACATATATGTAGATTTAGAATTTCCATTTCTTTCTCACTCCACATAGCAGCTATGGTTGCAAATCCAAAGTCAGCCAAATTGTCAAGAACTAAAGAAAATGCAAGAAGAGGCCTGTTATAGTGGTATTACCAAGATATCCAATAGGTTTTATCCAGTGTTAAAAAGCACTATCACACCTGCTTAAAGCACAGAATGTGAAGCAGAAAGAAGAAAGAACTTTTTCCCCCTGAAAGTGGCACATTTGCTAAAGCACAAACAATCCTTTTTTTTTTTTTTTTAATATCCAAATCTTGAGCTTAGTTTAAATGATTACTTTTTTTTTTTAACCTTTTTTCTTTAATGACTTCTATTGTGTCTCACTAATGTTCATCTTGGAAATGACTGTACTTTTTCTTCAGAAAATAAGCAGTTTACTTTGATAAGCATGCACTTGTTCGGGCTGCATGCTAACTGATCTTGGCCCTTGCACTTTTAACAATAGTGCTTATAACAAGTCAAAATGATGTTTCCAACAACATCATCTTTAGAATGCTGAATTTAAATGGATGACTTCTTTTTCTTTAATCACTTCTATTGTGTCTTGCTAACGTTCATCTAGGAAATGACTCTACTTTTTCTTCAGAAAATAAGCATTTTACTTAAACTGATCTTGGCCCTTGCACTTTTAACAATAGTGCTTATATCAAGTCAAAATGATGTTTCCAACAACATCATCTTTAGAATGCTGAAAGTTGAACTCCATTTGTGCAGATAATAATGTTTTCAGAAAAATATTCAGCAAAAGGCCTTAACACGAGATTAAATGAAGCAACATTCATAACAAAAATTAAAAATATCGCCTATCCTAAATGCATCAACACCACCTCATTTAAAAGTTGCTGCAAAGGCATGCAGGCAAAATAATCCATTTTATGGTTGTTGTTCATGCCCAAAAATTTAGTTAGTTATCCCATGAACCTGTTGTAACTAGAAAAAGATCAAAGCTACCAACCTCAGCAGCCATCCTTGCCCATTTATTTCCCATTGTAGCATGGAGTTCAATTATACGTCGCTCTTCGTCTGGAGAGAATGCACCCTTCTTTAAATCTGGTCTTAGGTGGTTTGCCCATCGCAGGCGGCAGCTTTTTCCACATCGGAAAAGCCCTGAATGCTTCTGGACAGCATTCCAATTTCCTTCTCCATGCTTAGTAACATAGTCTACCAAAATTGCATCTTCTGCAGAGGTCCATGGTCCTTTCTTCAAAGGACAACTACTAGCTTCTTCAACAGCTGGTGATTCTCGAATCACTTTTGACCTTTTATTGTCCTCATCCCAATTTGTCATCCTGATTATCAACTGAATGTGCGAGCAAAAAGTGAATTATGACAACCCATAACTTAAGCAGTACATTGAAATCAGAAAAGGGAAAACACCATATACAACAGGTAGGACAGAGGAAATCATATAATGCTTTTGAATTTCAAGAAGTGATTAACCAAAGATAAAATCCCTCTATTCCAAACAATAATATTGCACAAATGCGTATGAATGAGTTTGGTTTACAAAAGCCTATCCGCAAAGTTGATGGAAAAGAAAAAGCATTGAAAATTCAAAACTGAAAAGAACTTCAACCTTCAAAAATACCAAGACAACGTCTCTTAGATAACAAATTATAGAACCCACAAGTCTTGCACTACATTTCATTGGGAGCATATGAAACTTTACTGCTAAAGAAACTGCCAAGATCTATCACATAAACCCGTTGTTTGTCAAACACATAGGCATACTCCATTCTTGCGAAATGTAATTTCTAGAGAAATGCCATATTCTTTTAGTATTTGTCAGTGGCAGCATCAGACTTAGCGAATTGAAGCATTATCTACATTTCTTTCCATTTTCAGTATGTACCCAACTACAAATAATAGAACACAAGTTCAAATAAAAACTTGATAGAATTGAACAAAATTTTTTTACCTGGATGGAATAAAGACTTCAGGAGAAGGTTGCCAAATTCAATGCAGTAATGAGGCACTCATTATTCTCCAATTTCCCCCATAAACTAAAACCTATGATCTGACAAAAACTAACACCACCAGCCAACGGAATAGCAAAAAAAAAATAAATAATGAAATGAAGGAAATTAAATACAGAACAAAAATGGTGATCCAAAATCACAAAATTTTTTATTGACAAGAAAAAAAGAAGCAAACCCCCCCCAAAAAAAGATAAAGAAACAGATTTAAACCAGATTATTTAAAAAGAATAACAATTAACATACAAATGCGAGCTGAAAATTAAGGGAAATGACAAAAACTACAGCTTCAAAGTTGATTTGTTGATGACAAAAGACATAACCAATCAAAGAACATATAAATAATGATACCCAGATCCACCAAAGTAAAACCCATATCATGCAATCATGTAGTACATAGGAGTGAAGGGGGAAATAAAGGATCCAATAGGAGAGAGTATGAGGAAGAGAAGGAGAGCAGAGTGAAGTGATGATCCCAAGTAATAAAGAGATATTTAGTAAATATTTTTGAATTATAAATGAGAGTGACAAAAGAGAAGAAGCCTAACTCAATTGGAAAGCAGACATGGCAGCAAGGGAGTAAATGTAGGAGAGACGGTAGAGGAGAGGGAACCAACTAAACACTTCCCCTCTTTCTCTCTCTTACAATTTTTTTGTTTTTTTAAATTTTCAGCTTGGTGGAGAGATTAGGGATAGAGAAATTAATTACTCCCGTTCTGACGTCCCTTTTTTTTAACACAAAAATTAAAAAAAGAGGGTTTTTATTAATTAATAACTAATTGTTAATTAAAATATCCTTTAATATTGTAGTACACTATCCTAGTCAAGTGGGAATGTTTTGTCTGCAATTATTATTATCCCATTATTATAGCCAAAAAGAATCTCCATTCTCTTGGGTATATCAGTGGAATGATTAATTCAATTGTTAAGAAAGTTTACGTGAGCAGATAATTGCAAAACCAAAGATGTCAACAAAAATAAAAATTTCCAGCCATTATAGCTAAGTTATACCGCCAAAATTTGATTTGACTTTAACCTCTAATATAAAGGCTATATATCTTTGCGCCAATCAACCTTATCTTTGTGTTTTGATTATCTATTGTCATTTTATAGTTTGAGGTTTTTGGTTTTCCATGATTTCACAGAAAAGTAAATACTCCCAAAGGAGTAGTATGCTATTTAAAAAAGAAAAAAAAAAGGAAAAGATTATATAAAATGACTCTTCATTTTTAATAAAATCTCATTAATAACAAACCATTGAAATTACAAAGAAAGAATATAGAAAACTGCAATGCGAAAAAATTTAATTATTGGTGGCAATTAATGAAGGATAAATTTGACAATTTATAAGTAAATTAACATTTCAATATGAAAAGTGATCTTTTTTAAAAACTTCTAAAAGGAAAAATTGTCTATAATATTGAAACGGAATGGGTATATATTATAAGAATGTCTGCATATAAATCTTAGTTGCTTTAAACGTCAAACATTATGCATATAATATACTCAATTAGATTTTTTTTTTTGAAAACTATCCCATTAGATTATTAAACATTAAATATCAAACATTATGCATAATATCCTACTCAATTAGAATGGATGTAAGCAAGTCTTAGAAAAACAATAAGGTATAAATCAACCTTAATTAATTCAAGATTAAAAGAAATTTTGTAGTACATTTACGTAAGTTTATACAAGCATAAGAATCTATCTACATGTAATCTAACATAGTAAGACAAAAACTTAAAGAAAGTAATATCACGAGGTTGAGGCTTTCAAATGTCTTTAAAAATAATTTTCTTTTTCATTTTTATAATTTGAATTTAAGGATTATGAAAATTAACTATATTTAATGAGTTTATTAATTGTTTTAAAGTAATACACACATTAAATGCAATTTTGAAATTTTAATATATGAGACTAACATTAAATTATTCAATTTTTTATTATTTAATATCAAAATATTGAATAACTAAAAACATAAATCAATTATTTATTTTCAGCAATTTAATTTTTATGAGATTATTTATTATTTATTAATTAAAGTGCAACTATACGAATATATCATTAAATTTTTAATTTTATCTATTATTTAATATCTTAAAATTAAGTAATTGTAAATATAATCTTTCTATGTGATCTATATGATTTTTTTGCACTTATCTTTTGTAAAAACAGCATGTCATTATGTCAACAAAAGATGCAAGTATGAATATAAGATGCAAAACTCAATACATATAAAATATGACTCTAATGTCAAACATAAACACATCATGATCAATGATCAATAATAGATAAAATAAAAAATCATGATCAATATCATGTAGAATTACAAATCTTAAATGACAACAAATAACAAAAGGTGAATCTAGTTTCTCAACGATTAGCTCTCGCCTTATAACTTAACTCTTAACTCTTATACTCTTTATTACACTCATAAAGTCATGTTAACTCTGTAGAATCTCTTAAATCCTAAATTATAATATCAACTTTGCCATAATCCAAATATGAGGTTAGGCAAATATTAGATAATGAGTAGGTATAAGAAAATTGGATGTCATAGTAAACCTATTTTTCTTAAGAAAGTTGTTTAACCTAGTCAACCATCATCAAACAACATAATCATACATCATTATTCTCATAACTCATATCTCACATAAGATATTTAAAGATCATAATGAAATGTGAAAAGACCCTTTTATGGACAATCTTTCTTACCATTTCATCTAAGTATACAGGAACATATCCTTAAGGAAATCATAAACTAATCATTATCCATATATACATACATACATTCTCAATCAGACTTAGTAAACTCAACATCAAACTTAACACATGGCCATAAACCTCAACATAGTGATCAGTTCGATTTAATTTGGATGGATTTTAGTATTTTTTATTTTTAAATATTATAGTTATATTTATGAATTTTAATATTTTTTTATTTTAAAAGCTATTTTAATAATATTTTTTAAATTTTATTTATATTGGAGTTAATTAAACCAAATTGATTGAACTAGTCGGATCAACCGAATCAAGAACCAATAAGCTAATTAGTTCATTAACTAATCGGTTTTAGAAACATTAATAATAACAAGGAGAAAATGGTGATGTTACATTATCTCATGAGATAAATGAAGAAGGATCACCATTTTTCCGTAGTGTTTGTAGGAAATCAAGTGTTTAAAATTTCTCAAAAAGTGATCAATAATTTCCAAGGTTCCAACCTTATGATTCAACTATATTTGGCAAGTCAGGATCCCTTGATGTAACTGCTTTTCAGTTGATCTGGTTGGATTTAGTATGGCCAAGTTTAGGTATATTAGCCATTGCTTCTCTCACATCTAATTGTAAGGCCTTACATAAAATAAAATTGATCAGACCAATTAGTTTCCTACGAGTCACATAATATTATGCTAGATTGTTGGTTATAATTAGAACTAGTATAAAGTTTGATATTGTTAATTTCATATTTGATATTATTGCTGATAATTGAGGGTCAAGGTACCTATAATATTTTACCTTTTCCATTTATGAGTTATGAATTAATGGCTCAAAAGAACATTTGGAGTAGCAATAATGTACTTTCTATATGAGTGATTTATCTTAATTTGTTAAACTCCTAAAGTCAAGGAAGCACAAACTTAAAGAGAGCATGTTTCGACTAGCATGTCAAAGGTTGGTTCAACTGTTGTAGTAGATGAAAAAGATTAGTAAGGTTTAGTGCATACTGAATTAAAAACATATTGGAATTGATCAAGAGGTGATGAACAATTTGAAAACAAGTTAGGTAAGCAGCAAAGTGATCTTGAGACACACTCAAAAGAGTTGAATAACTTATGGTGGAGCTTATAATAACACATAAAAACAAAGTGAAAAGTTTTTTTATATATATATTTTTGTGTTTCTTAGTGTATGCTCTTTTTTTTTTGCCAGAGAAAAATTAGCTTCATTAAACAAAGGATGCCTAAGCTACAGGTGCCTCATAACAAACCTTTCAAGCAAAACCTTTACTTGCTTGGATTGAGGTTTTTGAAGGGTTGACATGATTTTAAAAGTTTTAAAAATCCTTATATCTTGTTTAGGAAGCTAATTCCCATAGTAGGGTATAGTTTTTGAAAGATTTAGAAATCTTCCAAAATATTTGATTTTTCAACCCACCAATTTAGTTGGTTGAAGGTAAGATTTTTTTAATTTATTTAATTTTAACTATATTTTGATTTTTTATTTTTATTATATTTTTATAATTTGTACTTTGCTATCTTCTTAAAACCTTAAAAAACCTACATCTAGAGAATATTTTAGTAACTTTAACATGAAACTTTCATTAAACTTTACGTTCTAACAAAACAAAGTAGATTATAAACCATACTTTACCTTATTTATAAGGTTAAATTATTAACTTTACTTTATTGAACCTTACCTTACTATACTTTACAAAACCTTACCTTACATTACCCTCTATTTTTCCAAACAAATTGTTAGGGAAAAATCTTAAAACAAAAAAAAAGTACACACCAAAGCAAGGGAATGCATGGAGATCATGCAATCATTAAGGCAAATCAGCCAATGCAAGGTTAAAAACCCACATCGGAATTCATCCTGTATCCATTCATAATCTATTCTCAACTCGAACTTGGATAAAGAATGAGCAACAGTATTACAAGTTTTCCGAGTAGCAAGAAAATAATAAAATGAAACAGACTAGCTAAAGAAAAAATATCATCTAAAATAACGCCAAAATCAGAAAAGACCTCTCCCTTTTGGAAAAGAGCCACCCATTGGTCGGGTCAAACTCAACAATCACATTCTGGAAACTAGAATCCAAAGCTACTGCAGTCCTTCCCATTATCAGTTTGGTGTAAACTTGTTGTAACAAATTAGATTGTTTTGTGTGATAAGATTTTTCAATTAGTCTTCCTATATGTCAGTGTATCTTTATTAAAAATATCTTTGTACATACATTGTTGAGATCAAGGTTGTCAAAATCGAGATTTTACCCTAAAATCGGTAGAGGACCCTAAAATCGAAATCGTAAAATCGGATCGTAAAATCGTAAGATTTTACAACATAATAAAATATCATTTTAAAATATAATTATACATATATAA
>CATIWR010059011.1:0-11401 GCA_949677035.1 Omphalea diandra | reverse complement strand
ACTACTACTGATCACTGCTCACCAACCTATTAATTCAAAATCAGCTAATTCTGATATTTTAAAAGGAAAACATAATCTAAAATTTATCTGATTTGAATCCACACTATCTAACCCTTTGCAGCATTATGAATCTGTTTTGGTATTTTACCCTATATTTGACAAATTATTCAGAGAGAAAAGAAAATAAAAAGAAAAATAAATTTTATTTTTTTATTTATTTTGTCTCTTTAGATTTGAATAAAAAGAAAAAAAATAAAAATAAAAATTTATTTTGTTTTGCCTATTTTTTTTCACATGTTTAAATAAAAAAGAAATAAGAAAAAAAATTATTTTCATTCTTATGATTGAAATATTAAAAGAAAAAAAAGTAAATTCATTAAAATTTCATTTAATCATTATATTTTCTCTCTATTTTAAAGAAAAAAATAAAATTTTTTTTTTTATTTTTAAATAATAAAAATTATAATATTTACCTTTTTTTTATTTCTTTCTAAACAAAAAGGTTATCGTCTCTGTGCTATTTATTTGGCGTCAAAATCAAAACTCGGATGTTGGCGGATGCGTGGATGTGGCCACCGGGGTAGGTCAGTGAGTCAGTGATTCGGAAGATTTGCCTACTAATATTGCCAGACCACATTAATAGGTAGTACTTGGCAAGTGTTGTCTATATGTAGAACATGTGACTGGAGCAACTACCGCCTAGAAACGGAACAACGCCTTTATGTAGGAGTAGCCACCTCTATTACTGAAATTAATTTTGTGAAGTTGCCGTGGCTTAATTCTATTCGCAATCACTTCAAAATTTTCAAGATTTCCATCCTGTGACAATATCTTTTTGAATTTCCCATTAATTGCGCGGCATAGTGCTGCGTTTGCCAGTGATTGACATGTGCATCTCAATTATGAAAATACTTTCAATCAATTCTAACTATTTGAACATCTTTTAAAATTTTTCCTGCTCCTATAAGAAATTCTAAAAAAAATATAAATAAATTTTATGAAAATTATAATTATTTACACTTCTATATGAAATATACAAAATTTAAAACAGAGTGAGGTGAAAGCATGTATGACAGATTTAGTTCGGCATACTGCACACTAGTTTAGTTTACCTTGGTGGTAGAATTTACAGATGGAGTGGTGGGTTGTGAGGTCAGTTGTGTAACATTAATTCGACTGACGGAAGGACCCTTTAACATTAATTGAGGTGTTTCCTATTGGTAACATTAATTGAGGTCTAACACCGCTGGCTGCTATTTGGTGGCTGATATTAATGTTAGGACAATGCTAACTTCGCCATGGCAAACGGTTCCAATTAGAAACGTATTTTGAATTTGAATTGGAATCGATTTTTTAATTCAACGATTTGAATCGATTTCGATTTTAAGACAGCTTATCATTCAATTACGATTCAAGATTAATTTGATTTTTCTTCAAATCAGAGTTAGAACTAGCTCTTGATTATAGGTATGCTAAATAGATTAATTTAATTTAGATTAGTATTTTTTTTTTGTTTTTTTAATTTTTTTTTTTTAAGTATTGACAATGAAGATTGTATTGGTGAAACTTAATTTATGAAATACTCTTTTATACCACTAAACTAAGACACACTAGTTTTTTTTTCATATTAAGGATAGCATTGCATTTTTAATTTGTATTACTCAAATACTCTTTGCTCCTAAAATTCAAAGTTTGGAATTTAGAAATTTCTATTTCTTTAATTAAATCTATTCATATTTTATGGGTTAGAAACTTTTCTCTTTCTTCAATTAAATCTGTGATTTTATCTTCTTTTTTTTTTCTTATAATTAATATTCTCTTATTTTTTTATGTATTATTTATGTAATGCTATGTTAAATATAGGTTTTTAGTGCAAATCTCTACACCATCTATATTTTATTTTGACATCGTCTATAAAAATTCAAATTTTTATAATTCTCTTTAATTGATAATTATAGTTGTAACACCCTTATCTTAAAGTCCTTTTTATCCCACTAATATTCCTCTCCGAATTGTGTAACCTAGCAATATGAAGTCTTAACTGCTTTTTATAATCAATTTTTCTGCATCAATTGGTGAGTGAAATAATGAATATAAAACTCATAAAATAGATAAACAATAATAAAGAGTTTTTTTATTGAAATATATATATATATATATATATATATATATATATATATATATAAGTCAAACTTTAAATCAAATAGTTTACTAAAAATAGAAATACCAATAAACTATATAAGTAACAAAAATCAATTTCAAAATTCCTTCAAAATAATATGCTTATCAATATCTTTCCAAAATCTAGAAGTAATCATAAAATAACTATCTCGTTGGATAAATGGTAATTTATAAAACTATATCATTTTCTAATACTCAAAATCTTTCCTATTCAAAATAAAATAATTAAAATCTTCAATAAAATGTAAAATCAGTAAAATATACTAATAAAATCATATACTCAATCATGCAATCTACAGATCTTAGTAAGCAATGAGTGTGAAGATGTCTTCCTACAGCTCAAAGCGTGAATCTCAATTGTATGCACACAAACCTAATGCCTCCAATGAGTGACCATCCAATATACGCTTTAGAAGCATACGTATACTAAATGTTATTTCAAACATAATTATGTGTGTTTCACTTAATATCCAAGGTGTGATCATATAAATAATATAATTGAGTGCATATCTCTTTTTATCCAACAATAATATTAATCATCTCATATAATAAAATACAAACTAACCTTTGAATGTAAAATAAATAATAAAACATATTTTCAACTAACAAATCCAAAATATCCATTTTCACTTTCAATAGAATATAATTTCATTTCAATTTATTCTAAAAGAAAATAAATTTCAAAATCATACATAAAAATAATAAAAATTCAATTCTATAATATTGTAAATTTATCAAATCTCTAAAATTAAAATTAAAATAATCATTTCATAAATAAATCCAAAAGATAATAATGTAACTGAAATCATTCTAAAACATACTTATTCACTCACTAAAATTTAATATAAAAAAAATCATTTTCATAAAACAGTTCTGGAAAATGACCTTTAAATTTAAATTTAATTTTCAATACATATAAATAATAATTAATCAAAATACTAATTTTTAAATTTATCCACTCACTTGGAATGCAAGATTAAAAATCAACTATGTTCCATTTGATTGCTAATTCTATTCCTAGGCAAATGCTCCATTCATAATTTGCAATATCTATAATTCATGAAAATTACATCAACATAATCATGAGAAAAGGAGCACGTTTTGTCCCAATTCAACTCTTGGACCTCATCATAGCTGCCACTGCAACTGCCATTTATGATTGCCAAAGTTCATCGTTGGTGACCGGTTATGACACCACCTATATCAAAATATAGGTCATCCTTTCAGGAGTCCATAGGAGGTGATGATGTAGTTAAACTCTTTTTCGTTTGGTTATAATCGACCAAAAATCATGAAAAGACTGAAACCTTGATTGGTTGATGCCATCGGTACAAGATGTTTCCAGTGACGAGCCAAGTATCAAATTACAGTTGAGTTTGCCAGTTTTCCAACGCTATCAACCATGCTTAATTTGGAAGTCGAAATCAAGAAAGATGAGAATTCAAAATTTGGTGTCTGAAAATTTCAGTTTTCTCCTCCACCCGCTGTCACACATCATCGCCGCCGCTTTTACCACCTCTGATCGGTGAGAGGGGATGGGTGGCACAGGTTGTATTGCCTATTGGTGGTCGAAGGTAGCCCCTCCTCCTCCTCTCTTCCTCTCTCTCTCTCTCTCTCTCTCTCGCTCTCTCTCTTCCCCTTCTTTTCCTTTTTGTCTTCTTGTTTTTTTGCATGGCTCTTTTGAAATATGAAATGTGATTGGTCTCATATGGACCATCACAATCATACAATTTCTTTTCCTTTTTCTTCCCAATGATATTTAATATATATAAATACACATAATTAAACTCCAAAAAATAATTCAAATTACATTTATACATGGACTAAAATAATTTTATTCACAAACATTATTTTTAATAATTGAGTTTCAATTGAAAATATTTTATTGTTACTAGCTCCACTTAAATAAAATCTCACTATAAATAAATCATACATAATTTAATATTGAAACTTAAATAAAATATTTATAATAACAATTATATTATTATTACCTTTATAAAATTTTATAAATATGGTATAATTAAATTTCAACTTGAAAAAAATACAATATCATAAACAAATTAAATAAATAAAATTAACTTTAAAACATTTTATCCATCTTAAAATTAAATTAGCGATAATGCTAGTTACATATATATGTATCCAATTCATGTTGTCTAATAAAAATTACTCTTATATTATTTAAATACCCAAATTAAAAAAAAAAAATCAAATAATTCACTAAGAAAATATATTTAATAAATCTAATAAGTATAACTTTAGGAAATATAAATTATAAATTTTAGGGTGTTACTATAGCAAAATAGATAAATTAAGTATAATGCATAGAAGCAAATATGTATCAACATTTCTATTCTCTCTCTAGAGATAAGTGTCAATATCTCATATTGAGATAATTCTGAGAATAATTTACTATTCTTAATAAAAAAGTAATTAATTATCAAGGTTATTTGTAATTATTAAGGTAACAAAGATGTTGATGATTTAAACTAAGTTAAGAGATGATTTGACTATAGTTTTTTAATCCTAGTCAACTCAGTTTATTTAGAAGTTTAAGCATAAACACTTGATAATTTATCCATATTTTTTAGCAATAAATGTAAATTTTGAATTTTTCATTTTTTAAAATTATTGAATCAAATTGTTCTTAAGTATTTAATTATTAAAATCATAAAAAAATTAAAATATAAAAATTCAATTATTACAACTTTTTACTAATTGATTCTATTATAATTAGAGAAAGAGAAATTGATTGAATATAATGCATACAAGTAAATATGTTTGGATGTGTATAATTATATACATTAATGTGATGTAATATAAAAAATGGATTTTGGTTTAATTGGTTAAAACTGGCCAAATGCATAAGTTGCTCCTTAAACAATTCGTGAAAGGTGATATTAACACTTCATCTTTAATTTTAAGAAATTTAATATTTAAGTTTTTAATTTAAGTCATTAAATCATTGTAAAAATCTATTTATAGCCAATTAAACATATATTAGTGATGTCAGCAAAAGAGTTTGTAACTAACGTGTTGCAAGGCAAGTGAACAATATACTTTCAGTATCTTATATTTTAATTGGACAAAAATATCCTTATTCATTTCTCTTATTTTCCTTAATCTTCTTTTATTCTATTCTATCAAACAAACGATTATTATCAATTCTTCTTTTCTAAGCTTTTTCCTTATATTTTATTCTAATCTTCTTCTTTAAAAAATTATACATCTCCCAACTCCTTAACAAAATACTAGGTACTATTTTGAGCCCTTCACAAATTCTACAAAGAATAGAAAGCAAAGAATTGAGGGAATACAAAAAAAAAAAATATATATTATGATCAACAAATTGAAATATGATATCTCTTCTCACCCTAACTTGCTTTCTCAATTCTCAATGTTGCACTAATCTAAACCGTCGTTGCTTCAAGAAACCTTGATGAGAGTACCATGCCTAGACCTACTAATGAGAAGTGTACCTCATGCACTTCATTCCCTCCACCTTCGCCGCAGTCCGTATATCAACCTCTGGGTCACTTGCCTTACACCTCTTTTGAAATTCTTGTTAGGATATTTTCTTTCTTATGGACTTTTGCCTTCTTCGGCTTTTTAGTTCTTCCCTTATTAATCTGCCCTAAACACAATAGTCACAATCACAGATGTCTCACTAGATATGGCCTGATTAATCTTTAGTCAGTCAAAGAGGGGTGTCATTTAAATAATAGGCAATATTAGGAAACTCTCGGTCAAGTCATTAGCCTTGTTGTGAATGCTAAGGGAAGAATGTTTGGAGAATATATAATCTCAAGGTATTAGACTCGCTTCTCTTCTTTGAATGACATCAAAATTATGATTTTGAATGATAACAAAACTATAACAAAATCAAGAGAAGTTTGTATGTTTTTTCTTCAGTGTTTGGTTAATGTTTTGAACAGATCTAATGAATGTTAAAAGAGGAGATTATTCTGAATGCTAAAGGAGAATGTTTGGAAAATATGTGAACCCAAGTCACGACAAATATTAAAAGGCTAGAACAAGTTCAATGGGCATTGTGCAAATTCAACTAGTGTTGGACCATTCAACAAACATTAAATGGTAAGCAATGAACGTTAATTAAATGCTGTTATTTTGCCAAAGTCTTTTTGGATCTCGCAACGGGCATTGAAGAAGTATTCTAGGTTGAATTATGCTGAATCTCACCATGGCGTTGAAGTTTCATAACGGGCGTTGATCTAACTTAGCAACAATCATTACATATACGCAACAGGAGTGGAAAAAGTGTCCAAGCTTGAGCTAAAGCTTCTGAAACCCAAAATAGGCATTGGCCCTTTTCAACATGTGTTGAAAGAGTTTCCAATAGACATTGCGAATTGCTTAATGGGCTTAGAAAACAACTGTGCAAAGTTTTAAAAACATAGCACGAAGTTGAAGCTTTCTAAAAATGAATAATGACCATTATTCTTTCTCTAATAGGCATTGTATTCAAAGCCAATAGGTATTGAAAGACAATTAATAAGAGTTAGAAGTTATCGTTACAAGTTCAACGAGTGTTGATGAAGAATAATGGATGTTGTCATTTCTAGTGGCTAGTTTTGTAGAAAAACTGTCATACACAATATCAACTATTACAACGACTAGTTTTGAAACTTGATTATATAAGGAGAATTTTTGGAATTTAGCAAGGTTAGAAAAAAGGCTAGAAATCATTATGAACATCTTTGTAACTCCTTGTAACTATTTGTGCAAACCTTTTTGGGTGTTACTTATATTTTGTGTAGAGTAAGATTTGTTTTTTTTACTCTTTTTGAGAGTAGGTTTTTTTTGAACATTAATTGTGTATTAACTGCTTGATTTGAGAGGCATAGACATTATTTGGATATTTCATTGTTAGTGGTTGTAAAGATTGGTATTGTGTCTTGAAAAATACTAAGCAGTAGGTTCTTCCTGAGTCTGTAAAATGAAAGGTTATTCCTGAACCTATAAAATGGAAGGTTCTTCCTTAGCCTAGAAAAGGAAAAGTTTTGTTCCTTAGCCTGAAAATAAATAGATAGGCTTAAGTGAAAGATTAGGAGTGGAATAGGCAAGATGTCGAACCACTATAAATCTTTGCGTTAATTTATGTGTTTATAGTTTTCATTTTAGTTTTTTATAGCTGTGTTTTTACTTTTTGTTCACAACCCAATTCGCCCCCTTTGGGTTGCGACATCCGCCACTTAGTGCAACAAGCATTACAAATATTCCTTTCTTTAATTGAGGTGTCAAAGGCATCAACGAATGTATTGATAGGTAAAAAAGGGAACCATTTAGACAGTATGCAATAACAAGTAACTCTAAATAGATGCAGGATGAAGTAAACCCTTTTTCAATCAGTGGACCAACCTTGCCACCACTGTCTTCAAAAGAAACCACCATCAAGCTACTGCCCTCCTCCTCCACTACCACTACGCTTTTTTCATCCAAATTATCAATAACAACAAGCTAGATTTGAGATTCCAAAGAAATATAATTGGTATTTATTTTATCCTCAATGCTCAATGTCATGAGTAACTATAGTTGATGTTTGTTTTAATTGAGAAAATATATGAGATCACTAAAGAAACAAAAGAAAAAATGAAAAAAGAGATTGCACCTATATTGTTCCATGAAAAATGCTAGAATGAGGTGATGAGTTATTTTTGTTTTTGCTTCAATAAACCTTAAAAGATGAGGATATTTTAGTCCAACTACATAAAAAAATTTAAGAATAATTGCATGAAACTCACGGGCTCTTTATCTGTCAAATCAATTTTGAATGAGTTAAAAATAAGAATTGAAGTGTTAAATTGATCCATATCAAAAGTGAAGTATTAAAGTGATTAATTACAAAAAGTTGAAAAGGACAATTTATGCATTTAGCTAGTTACAGTTATTTATAATAATTTTTAGGTATTAGCTTCAAGTCTTTGCACTTTAATTATTTTTTCACCATAATTTATAAATAATGCTCAAATAAAATTTTCATTTTCAAGCAAAATTTATAAGTTTAATTTACTTATGATTTCATAAAAAATTTGAAGAAATTTTTCAAAATCACCTAAAATGTGAAGTGTTATAATTTTTCTTAATTGATTTGACTACACACTAAAATTTTTGAACAATTAACTATTTAAGAATCATTTGATTCAATTAAATTCAAAAGTAAAATAATTAAAAATTTATAATTATATATGCCAAGGGAAATTGATAAATTACAAGTATTCATGTTTGATTCCGTATTGATATATATGCATGTGTATTATGCTTTATTACTCTAATTATTATTTTATAAGAAATTATAACAATCCGAAGTTTTTTTAGGTAAATTCAAAAATTCTTTCAGATTTTTCATAAATATTATGAGTAGATAAAATTTTTAAATTTTAAGTTTTTCTTGAAATGAAAATTTTGTAACTAAGTTCAAAAAATGAAATATAGATGCAAGTCTGAGCCAAAATGCATATCTCTCTCTATATATAACATAATTATTTTTTAAAAAAGCAAAAGTAGTCTATTTAGAGTAGTTCAGAATCAACCAACCAAAATAGACTCTTCCTATATATATATATATATATATATATATATATATAACATAATTGTTTTAAAAAAGACAAAGTAGTCTATTTTAAGTAGTTCAAAATGAACCGATCAAAATAGATTCTTCTTTCTTAAGTTCTTATGCATAGTATTTTTAAAATCAGATTAATTAGTAAAATCAATCAATTAATCTGTCCTTAATTCAATTTGTTTGATCAAATCAATTTAATTAATTTAACAATAAATAAAAATAAAAATATCATTATTATAACTTTAAATTTAGACAAAAATATATTTATAATAATTAAAAATAATTTCAAAAATCAGCTCGAAACTAACTAAATCGATTGTGATATGATTTTCAATTTAATTGATTTAGTCTAATTTTTAAAATACTGCTCATATATGATCAATAAAAAAAGAAAGAGAATTAGAATAAAATTATGTTGCACTTGAAACATAATATATCTTTTTTTTAAAAGGGTTTGCAATAAAAAAAAAAAAACGCCATAATCCAAGCCCTTTTCTTTCTTTTTATCAAAGCTCTATATAGCAATTAATAAAGTGATTAAACGTTTTCATTCATATCAAATTGATCCAAATAGGATTCTCGTTAACGTTGTTAAAATCAAAATAATCATGAAATTATTTGATTTACCCCATTCTCTTGTTAGTATTTAGCAATCATAACATGTTGTCACTATTTAAAGATTATATTATGTGGTCATTGTTTTAGTAATTATAGTCACTACTAATTACTAAATTTTTTAGTGATCAATATTTTAGCAACCATTATATCTGGTTGCTATTCCAGATTAGCGATCATTTAGAGGCCACGTATGATTATTGCTAAATTTTACTTTGTACTGTAATTTAAATTATATTAATATGAATTTATTTATTAATGTATTTATATATAAAATCACAAATAAGATGAATAATTTTTTAATTATTTTTATAAATTTTTCATGATAATTCATGCAGTGCACTTGTTAATGATTAATTTTAATATAATATACAAAATAAAAGAATAAATAGTATAATGTAAGAAATTTAAGGGTAATAAATTTAAGAGGAAAAGTACAAAAAAACATCTTGTACTTTTGAAATTTTTACACTGATGGAGTTATAAAATTTTTTATGACAAAAAGATATATGTGATTATCTTCATTTGTAAAAATTGGCCAAATAAATAGACTTCGTCTATTTTAAATGACATGTCATGTTGAGTTTTTTAAATATTTATTAATTTGATATATTGCTGATGTGACAGAAATAATAATTTAAAATTAATTTCAACTATTTAAATGGTAAAAAATAATTAACATTCTTTAATAATTAATTTTATTAAAAAGAAATAAATTTTAAAATTTAAAAAACATTAAATCTGCAAAATCAAAATCTCAAATCTCTAATCCGACAAGATCAATCAAAATCAAAATCTAACAAGAACAAAAAAAAAAAAAAAAAAAGGAAAGATGAAAGGAGTTTGAACGAATGCAGTGTATGTCCTTCAATCCCTTGTGATCAACTTCCCTATCATCTTTTTTTTTAATTTTTAAATCTCTAAACCTTTGTTTGAGAAGGGAAGAAAGGTTAGGGAAAGGAAGGAAGGGGTGGGGAATATTCCATTCTATTGTTTGGAAAAGCAAGAGCAAGAGTAAAAGGGGAAAAAGAAAATGAATAGTAAATTTTTCGTAGGCCTACCATTTTATAATCACTTAGATTTGAAGGGGAAAAATACAAAAATTGTATTTTTATTATGTAATTACTATTTTACCCATTAAATAACTTTCTTTTATTCACTTATTATTTTCAACTTTTTTAATCCATTTTAATTAGAAGTTAAAATTATTTTCTTTATTTATTTTTACGTGTATGAAATTTATTTTATATTTTATTATTTTTGATTTGTCAATTAAATTTTTATAATTGTTCTTACTAATCCAAATAAATTTTTATGTATGAATATATAGACTAAAGAGTATAATATATATACATTTTAAATCCATATTAAATTTATATTTTTTAAATTAACCATAACTTAATACATGAAGGATAAAAGAGTAATTTTAATTTAAAAAAGTTTTTTTTCTCTCATTTTCTATGATTTTCCAAACAAGTGAAAGAATCTTTCCCCACGTCTCTTTTTTTCTCATTTCCATATTTTTTCAAATAAAGTTGGGAAAGAAACATTCCCTACTTTTTCTATTCTTTTTTCTACTTTTTTCCTTACCTTTTCTTTCCCCACCCAACTTTTTTCCCAAACATAGTGTAAATTTCATAATTCATAACATCTACAACCTCCTTTTATCTCATCTGCTACTAACCCAATCTCTTTAACTATCAAAATCATCATCATCCATATTATCACCATCGACCCATGAAATAACCACTATGCTCTAGTTAGATCATTGTCATCCTTCTCATTGTTATTGACCCAGTTGGATTAGATTTGCAGATTATGAGTTTAGAAGAAAAAGAAAGAAATTTGACAAAGCTAGAGATTGACTCGTCCATAGGAGAGAGCGATACTGTTTCTAACATGTCTCCGTCTTTGCATACAAAGATGAAGCACGAGATTCACGTCTTGAAGTGACAAAAAACGAAGAGAAACAACTAAATAAATGGTATATGAATATCAGTATGCTTAACTACCAAAATATAT
>CATIWR010059010.1:0-23658 GCA_949677035.1 Omphalea diandra | reverse complement strand
AAACACATCTCCCCAACTCTATATTTATTTTCTATATTTTTTTTTTTTTATTTTTATAAAAAAAATAATTTACAAAAAAATATATATATATATATATATATATATATATATATATATATATATATATATATATATATATATATATATATATATAATGTAACTTTGAATTTTTTTTTAATTACAGTTTAATCCCATAAAATTGGTGTTATAGCCAGATTTCCTTGATTTCCAAGGACCATTTAGACCTTGAAGGTTATCTTTAGAAGACGATGTCAGTGAACACTAATTATTTCTATTGGAAGGAGTTCAAGGTGTAATTTATATTTTCGAATTAATTCAATTTTTATTTATGTGTTCATATTTTGTTTCTTTATATTGCAAAAGTATTTTCTTTAGGTTGTCACTATAAAGTTTATAGTTAAGATTGTATGAGATCATATAGCTAATAAGCAGTATTCAGATATTTTATCTTATTGGAGACAAAGCGGTAATTGGTCATAACACATCTCCCAAGATATATGGGATATGTGGTAACAATAATGGTCTACACTAGAATTTCAAGCTCGGTCTACCTAAGCTTTTAGGAATAGATACACAGAGACAACTAGGGTTGATACTGGTCCTTTTCACCATACGATCGGATATAGATCATTCATTGAGTATGTCATAGATTTGGTTAGTTTATGTACTTATCTTTTTTTATTTAATAAAATATTTGAACTACAATAATAAAATTTGATTCAAGGCAAAATCGAAACATCCATTCATAGATTTTGAGGTTTTTAAAAAGACACACATTAAGAAGAAAGACAATCAATTTGTTGATAAAAGGTCACAGGACACTAATGTAACTTTAATAAAAATTAGTGCACTATTTCTCATTTTCAATAAATTGCAATTATAATAACTTCATAATATTCCATAATGATTATTCAAATTTATTATGATATGAAGGAGAGAAATATTTTTGTAGCTACTTCATAGCTACCAGAGGATTCTCCAGAATCTCGAACCCTCAACATCAACCAATTGTACCTAGATGTTGTTAGAGGATACAAGAAGAGTAGTGTACGAACTTGGCTTTAAAACAACATCTAGTCATCCAACTTCTTGTACCAACTGTTTTTCAGCCACTTCCTATATGGCTCCTAATCCAGAGTTGCAGGAGCAAATTAGGAGGTAAGTCCGAGAGGAGCTTAGCATGAGTTTGATATGTGGTTTGTTGCCTTTAATGATCATTTGTACTAGACCAAGTAGTAGACGTTGACTTTATGTTAGTTACTTGTAGAGTTAGAGGCTTCTAGTACTAGCACCCCTTAGCAACACCTTTGCCTCTAAAGGATGATGATTATTTAGAGGCACATGATCAAGATGTAGATTATTAGATTTTTTTCATATTTACGTATCTTATTTATCCAATGTCATTGTAAACATGATACAATTTGTGTTAATTTTTGTTGTCCCTAGGCACCAAGAATGGGGGTTGAATTGGTGAATAAAAATTTTAAAACAGAGATGAAGAGAAGAAGAAAGAACAATGTAGACACAAGGATTTTATAGTGGTTCGGGCAAAACTATCCCTACGTCCACTCCCCAATCACTCAATTGGGTGTTTCACTAAATCAATGGTGTTTTCAAGCTCACACCCAACTTATTACAACTTGTGTTTTAATGGCTAACACACAACCTTACAACAAAGTGTTTTCTAGGCTAACACAAAACCTCACTCAAGTGTTTCAACAGGCTTACACTTAACCCTTTCTTAAAAGTGTTTTTGGAGGCTAACACAAAACCTTACAATTTTGGTGTTTAATGCTCACACCTAACACATGTAAAGAAGATGAAGAAAATGAGTAGCAAAGATTAAGAGCTTTCAATACTTGTAATACAACCTTCTTCATAGCTGTTTGGTGGGGTATTTATAGCCAAACTTCACCAAAGAGCCGTTGCAGATCAAAGCTCTCTAAATCTTTAAGACATGCTTGACAGATTTTGCATTTAATGCTTGTCAGGGTGAAATCGCGGTCGCGAAATCCAAATTCTTCAAGGGAAACCCCGTTTGTTTCTAACAGCTAGTCCACATGTCAGCTTCTTATTAGTTCACTAGGAAAATATAGTCATTGTCCTTCACCTACTTTTAGAAGTCGCGGTCGCAATTTTTTCTTGCACAGGACGCGACAAGGCCGCGAATTCAACTGCCAAATTGGTTAACTTTCTTCCACAAAGATTGCGGTCGCTACCAGCAAGATGTCTTCGCAATTTTTGATTTCCAACAGTCTCATGGGACACTTGTCAGGCTGTGGTTGTGGACTTGCTTCCCTCTTGAATTTCTTTGAAATTCGCGGTCGCAACTTAGCCGAGACTTCTATCACGAATTCATCTGTGTCAATCTGACCTTTCTCTTTTCAAGGATCGCAGCCGAGAATGACACTGCGATTTTGCCTGCTTGATTTTCAGCATGTCTTAACATGAATCGCGGTTGCGAATCTTAGGTTGTGGTTGCGATTTACATGTTACTTTGGAATTTACCAACTTCTTCATTTCTTCTTGAGAGATTGATTCAATTCTGCAACAACAACACTTATTTGAAATATTAGTGATTATCAATTTACTTTTTCAAGATCAAAAGAGGTTCTAAACCTAGGATTGATTATCCTAGTTCAACACATGTGAAATAGTAATCATGATTTATCAGTCACGACCGCGAATGGTGTCTGATGGGCATTTAATGCAAGATATATCTAGCATACTTTAGAGATTTAGATATAGTTTTTTTGTAACGTCTTTTTAGTGGTTATGGCCTATAAATACTCCACCAAACAAACATGAATGCAAAAGAATAATGTTGAATATAGCCAAACTCTTACAATTTTGTTTCTTAACCTTTAATTCTTTGTATGTGAGTTTATATTATTGGGTGTGAGCATTAAACAACATTATTATTAGGTTTGAGAGTTAGCCTAGTTGTAAAACTCTTATAATAGGCTATGTGTGAGCCTTTGGGAAAAACACTAGAGAGGTTTTTGTATGAGTCTTAAAACATAAGTTATAAGGTTGTGTGTGAGCTATAAAACATAAATAGTACAAATTTGGTGTGAGCTTCAAAACACCATTTAGTGTTAGTGAAACACCTAATTGTGAGGAATTGGAGAGTGGATGCAAGGTTCATTTACACCTGAACCACTATAAAAATATTATGTGTTCATTTCTTCTTCTACTTCTTCTATTTCCATATTCTTTACCTTCCCTCCAAATTTTTAAATTTCCTACCAATTCAACCCCATCTTTCTTGGTGCTCAAGGGCCAATAGTGTGCATGATTTTCTCTTTGAGACTTAGCTCTTAAGCATTTGGGAGCCTTTCCTTTGCCTTTAGGCATAGGTGACCTAGTGATAGGAGCACTTTTCTTACCAACAACCTTAACACTAAAAGTTTGAAGTGTAGATACTCTAATGAATGTAAGAGAAGAAGATGTAGATGAGGAGGCTCCATTAAAGCCTAAACTAAGTCTCATTAAGGGTGATCTTTAAGATACAATGACAACATTCAAAGCTTTTTTCCTTTAGTGAAATCTTGAAATGGAATTCCTATGCTCAACAACTTCACCTTTTAAAGAATCATTTTCTTTTCTTAAGGAATCAAAAGAGGATGAAGATTTAAAGATTTTGTAAGGATTCTTTGAGTTCTCCATTAAAATACCTCAAGTCACTTTCAAGATCATTTAAGTTTTTAAATTCATCCTCAAGTTTTGAACATTTTTTCTTGTAAGTTTTCATTTGAGATTTGTATTTTTCACATCTTAAGGTTAGAGCTTCAAAAAGCTCATCATCCACATCATTTAAGTCATCATAATCATGACAAAAATGTGAACAAGTGCTTACCTTATTGAAGGAGTCCTCTTGAACCATGAAACATAGGTTGGAAACTTTTTCATATTCTTCTTCCTCACAAGAGTTTTCATCCCATGTAGCCTTGAAGCTTTTCTTCTTCTTCACCTTGTTCCATTTTTTCTTCTTCTTAAGCTTATTACAGTTGAATTTGATGTGACCTTATTTTCCACATTCATAGCATGTCACTTCGTTTTTCTTGTCTTTGAAACTGAGAGATGCTCTTTTGAAGTTCCTCCTATCTTTCCTTCTCTTTTTGACCTCCTTGGTCTTCCTTGAAAGTATGGCTAGTTCCTCTTCCTCCTTCTCTCTCTCATCACTATCACTAGAGGCAATTTCAACCTCCTCATCTTTGTTTGAGGATTTGAAAGCAAAAGTCTACTTTTTAACTTTTTTATTTTTGTCTCCTTGTCCTCTTGTTTTCTTCATCTCCTCATCCTTTTTTAAGGCCAACTCATGAGTGAATATTGCCAATAAGGACATTCGTTTGCATCTTTCTAATCTCTAGATTGGATTATTGAATGTTACAAACTCTGCACCAAATATCTCAAGAGGAAAATATTGAGAATTTTAGTGTTTACCTTATGGTTAGTGAGAATTCTTCCAAACTTCTTCATGTTTATGACAATGAAGAGGAGTTTATTTGTCACGTTGATGATGCTTTCATTATCTTTCATTATGAAGATCTCCTACTCCATCACATACATTTCTAACCTATTTGATTTCACAAGTGTAGGTCTTTCATGATAGTTCTCCAATGCCTTCCATATCCTATGGGCTATTAGATAATGTTGCACTCTACCAATATCCTCTCTTAATAAGGAACTAAAAAGAATGGTCATTGCCCTCTTATTCATCCCATTTCACTTTCTATGTGTTTCCACCCATTCTTCCCTTGAAATTAGTTTTTCACTACCATTTACCACTTTGGTTGGAGGCTTCCATACTTTTGCTATAATGTCCCACAAATCCACCACATCACTTTCTAAATGGACCTCCATTCTATACTTTTAATGAGTAGTCGGTTCCATCAAAGAAAGGCTTGAGGTAAGTGTGGCTTCATTCTTGTGCCATGATCTTTTCTTACTCAATTAGGGCTTTGTTTGAGATGAGACTTTAATACCACTTGTTGGTCCTTATGCACCAAGAAAATGGGGTTAAATTGGTGAAAAATTTTGAATTTTGGGGGGAAAGGTTTATTGAGCAAGAAATAGAACACACCAAGTTTTATAATGGTTCAATTATTAACCAACTCTATATTTACTCCCCAATTTTTTCAATTGGGCATTTCACTAATCTCCAATGGTGTTTTAAAGCTCACACCTAACTTTATAACTTGTGTTTTTACAAAAGCTCACACACAACCTCACTGGTGTCACAATGCTAACACTCAACCTATACAAGAGTTTTTTAAGGCTCACTCTAAAACTCAAACTAGAGTTTTCTATACAAAGGCTCACTCTTAAACCTAAACCCAATGATATTTAATGCTCACACCAAATAATAACAACAACTTAACTACAAGAAATTGAATGCTTCAAGGTTGAGAAATAAATTTGCAAGAGTTTTGTTATAATGAACATTATTCTCTTATATTCAAGTTCATTTGATGGTATATTTATAGGCTACAATCACTAAAAAGAAATTACAAGCAAAACTATGTCCAAGTTTTCAAAGTATGATAGGCAAATTCTATGTTTATTACTTGTCAATTAAAATTCGTGGTTAAGACATCAATTTGCAATCACTAGATTCACATAACATTGAATTTGCTTAATTCATGGTAGAGAACCCCATTTGTATCTAACAGTTAGTCCACGTGGCATAAAACCATTGGTTCTTTAAGAAAAAAGTCATTATGTCCCTTGAACAATATAGAATGTCGCAGTCTCTATTTTTCCTCTTTAGATGCAATGCTTACCATAAAATCGTCTACCTAAATAGATATGTTGTTTCACAAAAATTGTGGTCGCTACCATTATTTCACTCTTACGAATTTTGATATTCTAATGATTCTTTGGGACACTTGACATAATTTGGTTAAAGATTTGATTCCCTCCATGTGAATACAAAAGTTACGATCACGACTTTGGACATGATATGACCGTAAAATTGTTTATACAAAATTTATCCAACTCTTCGGTAAGATAGCAGTCGTGAAATTCTGCTTCATGGCCATGAATTAGGATGCAAATTTCAATCTTGAGATTTAGGTTTTCATTCAAATTCCATAGTGATCTTAGCTAAAAATCTGCAAGATCAACACTTGAAATTAATATTAGAATCTTTCAATCTATATTGTCAAAATCAAAATAGAGTTTTGACTTAGGCTAGACCAACAACTACCTATCACTATCATCTCATCATCTCGAATTGAAATTTTAGTCTTCTTACCTTTATGTATCTCCAGTAGCATTTTCTTCAAATATAGATCCTTTCTCTAAGTTATCATTTATCACAGGCTTTGGCTAATGCACAACCATTGAAGTTGTCACATTCTCAATCTCAAATTTCACATTTAAATCACAAAGATTAATGAAGGATTTCAAATTACAACCAGCCATACCAGCCACAACATCTAAAGATTTTCAGCTTAAAGCATTAACAATAGCTTTAGCCTTACTTAAATGATAATCAATAGTACAATCATAGTCCTTCAATAATTTTATACATCTTTTCTACCTCAAATTCAATTCTCTTTGTGTTAGAAAATATTTCAAGCTTTTATGATATGTCAAATTTTGAAATATCTCTTCATATAGGCAATGCCTTTAAATTTTCAAGGCGTGAACAATGGTTGACAACTCCGAGTCATGTGTAAGATAATTCAACTCATATAACCTTAGTTGTCAAGAAGTATAAGCTATCACCTTACCATGCTACATCAAAACACAACCTAACACCCATCTCGAAGCAACAGTGTACACCACAAATGCACCATGTGTTGAAGGCAATGTCAAAACTAGTGTTGTAGTCAATCTCTTCTTCAGTTCCTTAAAATTCTTCTAACAATGATCATCCCATTTAAATGCAACATTTTTCCTTACAATTTTGTTAATGACCTAACAATGATAGAGAATCCTTTCATAAATCATTTATAATAACCTACCAACCCAAGAAACCTACACGCCTCTAATACATTTTGCGGTGGATCCCACTTCAACATAGCTTTCACCTTAGCTAGATTAGGTTGAAAACCATGTCTAGATACAACATGCCCCAAAAAGACCATTTGCTCCATCCAAAAGTCACATTTGCTCAATTTGGCATATAATCATTTTTACTTCAAAATCTACAATATTGTTCTCAAATGTTGCTCATGCTCATTATTTTGTGAGTATATGAGAATGTCATCAATGAACACAACCACAAACTGATCAAGAGATTACTGAAAGGTACAATTCATTAATGTCATAAATGCTACTAATGCATTAGTTAACCCAAAAGGCATAACTAGGAACCCATAGTGACCACACCTAGTGCAAAAGACAATTTTTAGAATATTTAGCTTAGCAACCCTCAATTGCCACCCAGATCTTAAATCAATTTTTGAAATTATAGCAGCCTTCTGTAAGTTGATTAAGCAAATCATCTATTCTTAATAAGGGATATTTATTTTTTACTGTTACAATATTTAATTCTCTATAATCAATACACAACTATATGCTTTCATCTTTTTTCTTCACAAATAATAGTATTGCCCCTAAGGAGATGTACTAGGTCGAATCACTACAAAAAAAAACTAGTTTTAGCAACTACAAATGTGGTTTTTAAGTGATTGCTAAATAGGTAAAGTGACCACTTAGCGACTATAAATATAATGTGGTCGCTAGAGTAGCAACCACACATTATAGTCTCTATTTAGCGACCACACAAAAGTGGTCACTAAATGATGACATGAAGACCATAATGCACCATATAAAGACTACAACAATGGCCACCATTTAGAGACCACATAATGTCGATTTTATTTAGCTATCAAATTAGAAACCACTAAATTTGTGGTAACTAAATAATTATATTTATATTTGATTTATTTGTATTTATTATTATTATTATTATTAACAATCCAAAATGAATTAATAATTATAAATACCAAAATATAATTAATAATTAAATAAAATAATACAAGATAAGCTTATTCTAACTTATTAGCATTTCATAATTGTAATTTATTGGATCCAGCACATCTATTAAAAAAATAAATAATATAATATTTTATCGCTATAGAATGTATTATATATTGTTCCTTTGAGCGTCCAGACAATAAAAATGAATAAAAACACAATTATAATCTCACTATTGAAAATAAAACTATCTTGAACCCCACTAAAAAAACAGAGAAATTGAAATTTGCAGTCTGCATTCCTCGAAGCATACTCTTTAATTTCCTTCTCCTGAAACCATGAACAAAGCTGCCATGTCTAAGACTCATTATCAGCACAATGATAGAAACCATAATTATCAATTTAAAATATTTGTTCACATATCCATGTTTTCTACAAAAGAATTTTTTTAAAAAAACAGTCTACTCCTGAAAATGATGAAAAACCCATATGACAATCAGTTCCCATCATTACCTACGCCACCATGCCTAAACTTCGACAGAAAATTGCTTGCCCATATATGGATGAAGGATCAAAGGGCAAACTTTTATGAGTTTGGCCAAGTATAGAAAACAAAGGAAATAATAGATGCAAGTACAAATACAACATATTAATCAATATGTAACCTGAAAAATGAACAAATTTTTTTTAAATAAAATTGAGTAACCTAAATCCAAGAAACACTAATTTTTCATGAGTGATCAATAAAAAACTACAATATAGGTCATGAAAAAGGTTGAAAAAAAAAACAGTATTATTAGTTATGACAAGCAAATTGATGTTGTCACATCTCACAATTAAGCGCAACCTTTTTCCAACAATTAGCTCCAAGATTCTGAATAAATAAATATCATTCTAGGATAGTGAGTGACTTTGATATAATAAGGTATTCAAAGTGTCATCACCAACACAAATAGTTAAATCATATAGATAAACCAAAGTTATAGTGGACTAGAAAAAAATAAGAAATAGGGAAAAAAAAATAAAAACAGAAAAAAGAGGAGAGCGAATTGCATTAAACCATGGCCATGACAAGTTCCACTAATCACATCAATTGTCCCTACTTTAAAGTGACGTCATTCTTATCTCTTACTAACCTTGCACATTGGCACTTGGAGGTCTCCAAACCTCATAAACCCCTAAACGGAAAACCCAAAAAATAGAGTAACGAATCTTGTGTCAGTCATGAGTATGACAGTAGTCACATAAAAACTTACATTTTAGCCAACAGAAGATATATAATCTAAACAAATGAAAAAAATTAAATTATAAAATATTACCGTTAATTTGGCAAAATCCATCAAACAAAAACCACAAGAAGATAACATATATTCAAATGGCACAAAGCTGCATTTGTATAACAAGAAATATAGCTTAAACATCGCAATTCCAACAAGTAAATAATTGATATTTTTCTCATTTGGTTGATGATAACAACTTTCAAATAAAACCCAAGAATCCCTAAACCGAGAAGTAAAGAACAATAACAAAAATAATTTTTTTAAGAAATATACACTTATATTTTTTAAGTAAAAATGCGTTTTTTATTTTTATTTTTTTTTCTCATTTTGTTACATAACAATACATTTCAAACCAAACCCACAAATTCCCAAACCAACAAGAACAATAAAACACCAAACTTCACTTCCATTCTTATCACAACCAGGGATAGAAATATTCCCATCATACCACTGAGTACTCATTATAGTCTCAATACTATTAGCAATCGAATCTCTGCTTTGCAAGCTATAACACATCCCTCCAGTCCCTATAGAAATAGCATCAGTAACACCAATTCTATTGGCACAAACTTTCTTAGGTTCATTTTAAGAACAAATTTCCTATTATTAGAGCAAGCAAAGCATCAAGAGTTCCCCACACATTCCACAGCATGCATGGCTTTGTTTTTCTTTCTCGTTGTGCTATCAAATATGATTGTCATACTTATCATAATTAAAGATTTGAACGATAGTTTAAGCAAAGAATAAAAATAAAAATTGATTTATTTATTGTACACATTTCAATACACATGAAATATTTCATCATCTTTTTTTTTTCTTACAGATATAATTTAAAAATAAAAATATTATGGTACTAAAAAAATACGATGGTAAATTTTTTTGTATCCTCCAATAGGTATATGGTTAAGTTTCTTACAAACAAAATCACCATGGATTGAGCACTATTTCAATTAATTAATTAATTACTTTTGGTAACGTCTAGTTCCTTTAGCTTCTACCAATTGACGTTTTGCTAAGTGCTCAAAGCTTATACTGTAATGCAAAAGGTTCTGTGTTTGAAACAACTCCCTTCTTAACTCCACTTAATATTCGAAAGACAGAGAGAGAAATTATATACCTTAGTTGCTGAAGAAATGTACCAGACAAAACTTATGCCCAAACCAGACCCAAGCTATTTGGCGTATAAAGAATTACCTCCTTGTTAGAGGAAGCATTCGATAGTAGCTCCTTGGCAACATTATAGACATCCTAAAGCAAAGTTCTCTTAGTAAAGAAGGCTAAGTTGGAACAAAAATGAATACAATAATGAATTAAATTCCATTATGTGTTGTATTAACACTTGATAGCTTATTGTAAGTTGGCTTTAAAGGTGAAAGTAGCAAGGGAGATGGTTCTCCCCTTTCTACATCGTGCAAGACCTAGACAGAAAATTTAAGCATAATGGTAGAAAGAAACAGATATAAATATATGTTATACAAAAAGGCCAATTGTACTCAAAACACTTTCCTTCCATGGTGGCTGCCTTCCCCTGACCCCGCAAGCTTAACACTCCTTTCCTTGGGAGATTTTGGTGGATTGCTCCAGTCCTCAAGTATAACTCTTACATCAATTTTCATTTTATTATTAACACCTGAATAAAAAACCATTAGTATATTATTCTTAATCTTTAATCAATACATTACTTTAAAACAAAAATAATCATTTATCAAAATTGACAGGAGGCTTGATATTTTGGTCTTCATCATCTTTAGTCAACATGACCAACTCCTCAAACTGAGCTTCTAATTCCTCCTCAAAATCCAAATCTGCCAAATCATTATCGGCCTCACTGCCATTGAAACTGCCCTCTAGAAGCAAAGTGAGCCAATAATCAGGAAACTAGTATACAAATATGTAAAGTAAGAATTTACTCACAGACAAGAAGAGGCATAGCCATGGCAATCTTTCCAACATCGTCATAGATAAATTCCCTCAGATTCAATATAATTTACACATATATCATGAACCTTAAGAAAAATTAGAACAAGAAGAAGGAAAAGAAAACATCAACAGAATCAAAAGAGAAAAATAAAATCAAGGAATTGTAAAGCGACTCACAAAGTGCAAAGAATTCTATGGATTTTTTGTGTTTCTCTTCTATCTTCCACGAAGCATATAAGTTAACAAATAAATAAAAACCCCAGATCCCAATCACAATAATTGTAGAAAATGTAATCTATAAGAAGAACATCAAAAGGAACAAACCTTATAATATCTTTTAGAGACCATTTCAACCACATCTCATTTTTTAATGGTCTTTAATTTCGGGCCAACTTGGGAATAATCTTTGACGTTCTTCAATTTCGATTTCGAGTTAGGGATGTTCTTCAATTTGGGGATGTACTTCAATTTAGGGATGCTCTTCGATTTTGACTTTATTGGTTTTATAGATTTGGCTCAGATGTTCTTCTTCTATTTAACTTGGATGTTCTTCTTCAATTCTGCTCAAATGTTCTTTTTCTTCTTTAATTTCTCTAAGATTGGGATTAAAGGATGTTCTTCGATTTAGGTTGAGGGATGTTCTTCGATTTAAGCTAGACGGAGAGGGATTTGTTATGCAAAATTAGTGATTGCTAAGCCAAAAATAGTTGCGGATTTTGTTCTATGAAGAGAAATGTAAATATGGGAAGAAGGATGTTATTATACAAATAGCAACCACAACTTATAGTGGTTGCTATTTTAAGTGCATATTCACATCACTTAGCGACCATAATATCATGTGGTTGCTAAGTGTGATGAAATTAATCACATTTAGCAACATGGCATGTGGTCACTAAATGTGATGAATCACATTTAGTGACCACATGTCATATGGTCGTTAAATGCAATCAAACTTGTTATGGTTGAATTGGTGGCAAATTTGAAGTTTTTATTTTTGAGGAAGCATACAAGAATGAAAGATTTAGAGAAAGGATAGGAGAAGAATGAACACAAGAGTTTTATAGTGGTTCAGGTATTAACCAACCCTACATCCACTCTCTAATTCACTAATTAGGTATTTTACTCAATCTCTAGTATTTTATAAGCTCACACTCAACTTAGTGTTTAGACTCACACCTAACCTTACAAGTATTTTTCCAAGGCTCACACCAAACCTTACAAGTGTTTTCCCAAAGCTAACACTCAATCTATATAAGAGTTTTACAACTAGGCTAACTCTCAAACCTAAACAAGAGTTTTCTATTCAAGGGCTCACTCTCAAACCCTACACAAGGTGTTGAAAGTTCACACCAAACATGTACAAAGAAATAAGGAATTAAAGTAGAGAATTAACTTTGTAAGAGTTTTGGCACTACTAAATGTTCTTCTATTGCATTAACATAAGTTTGGTGGAGTATTTATAGCTCACATCCACCAAATAGACGTTACTCTAAAACTATCAACGAATCTCCAAGATGTGTTAGGCAGATTCAGCATTAAATGTTTGTCAAGCTGAAGTCGCAATAGCTACTATCTTTTCACGATAATTTCCAATTGTGGTTGAAAACACCATTTGTTTCTAACGACTAGTCCACTTGTTAGCTGTTCATTGGTCATCTAGGAAAATATAGTCGTTGTGTTCTAACCACTCTCAAAAGTCGCGGTTGCGAGATCACTGTGTCTTGGGCGCGACTGGGACCTCAAATTCCTCTATGATTCAGCCAAGGCTCCTTCAGCTAATTCGCGACTGCGAATTCGCCTGCAAATTCCTCTGACCTGGTTCTATCCATTCTTATAGCAGTGTCGCGGTCACGACTTAGGGGATACCAACTGCAAATTCCTCTATTCTTCTGAAGGATGGACATTTTGACTTCTATTGAAGATAACTCTTATAAACTATAAAAACAACACTTAAAATTGACATTAGAACTTTCAATCAATATTGTCAAGATCAAAAGAGAGCTTTGAATTAGGTTTTAATAACCTAGTCTAATAATCTCCCCTTTTTTTATTTTGACAATCTAGATTGAATATGTAAAGGATAAAGAATCAATTATGTAGGCTCCTAAGAGAATGATTTTGAAGTCATTCAAATCTTAAGTATGAAACTACTCCCCCTCAATCCATACTCCCCCTTAGTTACTCTAATAAGACCAATGTCTTAGCTTATACAAATGTAGCTCAATTTTCTCTCCCCTTTTTGTATGTTCCCTTTTGGTATATTCAATTAATTATCTCTCCCCCTTTGTCAAGATCAAAAAGAGAGGAATATAAGGGCATAAGAGAGAGAATGGGGAATATGAGAGGGAATGACCACAAACTTGTCAATTGAACAAACTCGAATTAAAATAGCAAACATAAGTAGTTTTGCACAATTGATCATAATATGTCACATAAGAAAATAAATGGATAAAACATAAATGTAAAATAATTCAAACATTTTAAAGATGCTTGAACATACAAACTAGGGATAGAAATTTAAGAGTTGTCATATATGGCCCTAGTAGAGTATATGATTTTTTATGATTGATTTGAACATTTGAAATGAAGAAAACCTCAAATGCAAAATGAATTGATTCAACTCAATATACAATTAATCAAATCAAATCAAATATGTCAACCCATAAATATATCAAGTAATAAAACTCTCCCTAAATGTATGCATAAATATATTAAGTTAAAAACATAAGGGATAAGAGATACATTACAATTTTAGTATCAATGCCTTGATACAAATAACCATTTGAATCTTTTATCCCTTCTTTATTAGTAATCTTCATTCACCTTTAGATTTTTCATGATGAGAATTTGGTGAAGGAGTCTCCATCCTGCAATATCAAACACTTTGTTTTTGTACCCAAACATACTTAGGTCATTGGGGGTTAGTCTTGAAACCTCTAATTTGAGATTTGTCTTCCTAATGTGGCAAAATACATTGATATGCCCATATATCATGCAATAATGACATTGGAGTTTAGACTTATGAGTCTTTCTCCTATGCACAACTTTAGTATGAGTAGGGGGCCTTCCTATACTTTTGTGGTGAGAATGTATGCAGTGCATGAGTGATTAAGAGTAGAAGAGAATTTTCTATGATTGTGTGGGTAAGCATGTTTTTTGTTGCATATATAAGCATGATTTGCTCTTTGAGCCTTAGGGGGGGGTCTTTCTTTTGCCCTTAGGCATATGATCCTCAGTGTTAGGAGCACCTTTCTTCCCCATGACCTCAATATTTGAAGTTTAAGGTGTTATTGCTTTAACGAATGTAGTGAGTAAAGAAGTAGGTGATGAGGCTTCATTAAAGCCTAAACTGTGTCTAACTAAAGGAGATCTTTGAGATACAATTAGTGTATCCAAAGCTTTATTCCCTTTATGAAATTTAGAGATGGAATTTCTAAGTTCTATAACTTCATCCTTTAAAGAATAATTTTCCTCTCTCAAAGAGTTAAGAGAGGATGAAGACTGAGAAAGACTCTCTATAGACTTTTTGAGTTCTTCATTAGAAGTCCTCAATTCACTTGGAACATTTTTTCTTATAAGTTTTCATTTGTTCAAGGATTTAAATTCATCCTTTAACTTAGAACATTTTTTCTTGTAAGTTTTCATTTGTGACTTGCATTTGTCACATTTAAAAGTGAGAGCTTCTAAAAGCTTATCATCTATATCATCAAATACATCATAATCATCATAAGAGTGTGGAGAAGTACTTACCTCTTTGGAGAAGTCCTCTTGAGCCATGAAGCAAAAGTTTGCTGCTTCATCTCCATCTTCATCTTCATCACTTGAATCATCATCTAAGTAGCCTTAAAGCACTTTTTTTTTTTTTGCCTTGTGATGATAGGAAAATGACTTTCTTTGAGTTCTTCTTTCTCTTTTCCTCTTCATCAACTCATTGGTCCTTCTTGATATTTTGGCAAGCTCTTTTACTTCTTTATCACTTTCATTTGAGCCACTTGAGCTTGAATAGTCTTCTTGAGCTTTGAAGGCCAGAACTTTCTTTTCCTTTTTGTGTCTTTGTTCTCTTAACTTCTTCATCTCTTTATCTTTCTTGAGAGCTATCTCATGAGTGAGAAGCTTACCAATGAGGACATCGGTTGTCACTTTCCCAATCTCTGGATTGGACTATTGAAAGTTGCATACTCTTGCACCAAATTTATTTAATGGAAGAGATTTGAGGATTTTAGTGTTTGCCTCATAGTTGGTAAGAATCCTTTCAAACTTTTCATGTTTATGACAATAAAGAGGAGTCTATTTGTCATTTCGATGATGCTTTCATGGTCTTTCATAATGAAGAGCTCTCACTCTCTCACATGCATCTCCAACCTACTTGATTTCACAAGAGTTGTGCCTTCATGATAGTTTTCTAGTGCTTTCTATATGGCATTTGCAGCTTCGCAATATTGGACTCTTCCAGTTTCTTCTTTTGACATGGGGTTTAAGAGAATAGCCATTGCCCTCTTGTTCTTCCCATTAGTCTTTCTTTGCGCTTCACTCCATTCTTATCTTGCAATTGCCACCCTTACTCCTTTAGCCATCTTTGTTAGAGGCTTCCACTCTTCAAGTATATAATCCCATAAGTTGATGAGATTGCTATCAAGATAGATCTTCATTTTATGCTTCCAAAGAGCATAATCATTGCCATCAAAATAGGGATTAAGATGAGAGTGGACACCTTCTTGTGCCATTGATCTTTTCTCACACAATTAAGGCTTGAATTGAGACTTGGCTTTGATACCAATTGTTGGCCCTAGTGCACCAAGAAGGGGGGTTGAATTGGTGGCAAATTTGAAGTTTTTATTTTAGAAGAAGCACACAAGAATGAAAGATTTAGAGAAAGGGTAGGAGAAGAATAAACACAAGAGTTTTATAGTTGTTCGGGTATTAACCAACCCTACATCCAGTCCCCAATTCACCAATTACGTATTTTACTCAATCTCTAGTGTTTTACAAGCTCACACTCAACTTAGTGTTTAGGCTCACACCAAACCTTACAAGTGTTTTTCCACGGCTCACACTCAACCTAGTGTTTTAGGCTCACACCAAACCTTATAAATGTTTTCCCAAGGCTAACACTTAACCTATATAAGAGTTTTACAACTAGGTTAACTCTCAAACTTAAATAAGAGTTTTTTATTCAATGGATCACTCTCAAACCCTACACAAGGTGTTTAAAGTTCACACCAAACTATGTACAAAGAAATAAGGAATTAAAGTAGAGAATTAACTTTGCAAGAGTTTTGGTACTACCAATTGTTCTTCTGTTATATTAACATAAGTTTCGTGGAGTATTTATAGCCTATATCCACCAAAGAGATGTTACTCTAAAACTATCAACAAATCTCCAAGATGTGCTAGGCAGATTCAACATTAAAAGCTTGTCAGGCTGAAGTCGCATTCACTACTACCTTTTCATGATCGTGAATTTCCAATTGCAGCTTAAAACACTGTTTGTGTCTAACGGCTAGTTCACGTGTCAACTGTTTGTTGGTCATCCAAGAAAATATAGTCGTTGTGTTCTAACCACTCTCAAAAGTCGAGGTCGTGAGATCACTATGTCTTGGGTGCGACTAAGACCGCAAATTCCTTTATGATTCATCCAAGGCCCCTTTAGCTGATTCGCAGCTATGAATTCACCTACGAATTCCTCTGACCTAGCTCCATCCATTTTTATAGCAGTGTCGCAATCGCGACTTAGGGGATACCAACTGTGAATTCCTCTGTTCTTCTAAAAGGTGGAGATTTTGACTTATATTGAAGATAACTCTTATAAACTATAAAAAGAACACTTAAAATTGACATTAGAACTTTCAGTCTATATTATCAAGATCAAAAGAGAGCTTTGACTTAGGTTTGAATAACCTATTCGAATAAAACTCATCACATTTAATGACCACCTGGCATGTGGTTGCTGAATGTATCACATTCAATGACCACATGTTATGTGATCACTAAATATGATGAGTTTTATTAGATTTAGTCATCACATAAAATAGTCATTATTTAGAGACCATAAATTATGATCTCTAAATAGTTATTTTACTTGGTGCCACCTTGTTAAACATAGGGACCACATCATAGTGGTCGCTAATTTAATTACCACTTTGTGGTCTCAAAGTGGTATCTAAATCACCCACCTTTTTTTTCCTTCCCATTTAGCGACCACTTAGAGACCACTCTATGTGGTTCTTATATGTTTAGCCAATCTATAGTTATTTGGTCGCAAGATGGTACCTAATTTCATTTCACTTTAATGGACTCCAAATGGTAGTAGATTGATCACTAAGTGGTAACTAAATTGCGACCGCATTCATTGTGGTAGCTAAATGTGCTCTCTAAATAAATATTTTTTGTAGTGAATGAAACTTTTTTCTAATAATTCTTCTAACTATTTCTTTAATTCTTGTAATTCCACTATTATCATTAGATATGGTGTAATAGAAATAGGTGCCACTACTAGTAAGGTTTTGATATTAAAATCAACTTCTTTATGTGGTGGCAAATCAAACAAGTCATCAAGAAATACACCTGGAAACTCTCTCACAGTAGGAATGTCAGCCAATCCCAAACTAGGAACACCAATGTCTACCACTCTAGCTAGATATGTATCACAACATTTTCTAATTTATTGAAAAGTTTGAACAACTGAGATCAAACAAGTTGGAATAGTTTTATGCTCTTCAATAAATATAACTCTTTGTAGTCCTGAAGATCTAATCATCAACTTTTTAGTATGACAATCTAGAATCGCATGATGCTTTGCTAACCAAACTATACTCATAATAACATCAAATGCCTTAAAATTCATCATATCAAATCAACAAGCAATACAACACCATACACTAATACAGGACAAGTTTTACCCACCTTATTTATAATTACTACCTCCAATAGGCATCAAAACACATAAATCATATACTAAAGATTTAACTATACTATGCACTCATGATGCAAATTCTAAAGACATAAATGAATGCATAAATCATGGGTCTATCAAAACATAAGCATCTAAAACACAAATAGAAATCATGCTAGGAATAACTTCAGGAGCTTGGGGAGCCTCTTGATGAGTAATAGCATAAACTCTAGCTTGAGGTTGAGTATGGGTTGCACGTCCACTACTAAGAACTAAAGTTCTTTTATCATGTCCTTATCTACCTCTACCTCACCCTTTACCTCTAGTTGTGTCGTGAACATTCTCCCCAACATTACTCTACCCAAGTACTTAAGACTCTCCTCTAGTCACACCTACCATTGGGCAATTTTGACTTATATGGCTTAACTATCGACAAGAATAGTAAATACACTTCTTAGATCCCTAACACTATCTAAAATGAGTTCTTATATAATTAGTAAAAATTGGTGTTGCACCTCTACCCATTGTGTCAACTACTCCTCTCTTACCCTTTGAGCCTTTAAAACTAACATAGCTACCTCTGCCATATGTTATTAACGTTAATCTACCAAGTTAACTCTGACCTTTTCCTCTTTGATTACTTCATCCTACTTAACTTTTATTCCTTTTAGCCTTTATTGCATTCTTTTCTTAGATGACCTCCTCAACTTGAATAGTTACAGCTAATATTGCAGTATAATTGGCTAGCTTGACTACTGATTGATCTTGAATTTCTAACCTTAATCCCCTCTCAAATTTTGGCACTTCAATCCCTCTATAGACATAAACTCTAAGGCATATCTTGAGAGTTTAACCAATTATACCTCATAATCCATCATCACCATATCATTCTATTTCAACTAGAAAAATTTCATCTTCTTCTTATCTAAGTATATTGTTGTTGTGTATTTGTTTGCAAACTCCTTTTGAAAATCATCCTAGGTCAAAGTCAACAATTAAACAGTGCTACCTAGAATAGTTTCCCACTAATCTAAGGCATTATTTCAAAGCTAAGATATTGCACACTTCAGCTTCTATTCTAGGGTACATTTAGGCCTATTTAAGATTCTTTCAATTCTTCTAAGCCACTCCTTAACCTCAACAGGATCTGTAATGTCCTCAAAGTCAATTATCCCTTTCTACCCTAATTTGTCATAGTTCCAATCTATAGTAGGTCCTATATGTGCTTGTGTAGTAAATCTTTGCATCATCTCTACCAACTATAAGATATTTGGGTTTACACCCATAGTTGGATTATTCCCTGACATCTTAAGATTCTCTGCAACACATTCAACATGCTCACATGTATAATAAACTCAACAAACTCATCATTAACCTCTAAGCCAACATGAACTCTACGAGGTGTATCCATACTCTTATATGTCAATGCATGTAAGTATTAACACAATGCATATATCATATACCATATATTCATATTGCACATGTCTATATAACCATTTACTAGTTTTGATACTACTAAATGTGACATCCCATTTCATAGAATTTTTATTTATATAAGTTTGCAAAGTTTATTAAATAACTGGAGTCATTAATACATATTTAAGTATCATTACCCCAATGTATATGTTAACTCATTCACCAAGTATGAAGTACCAAATGACATCGCATCATTAAAATGCTTTCATGCCATTCCATCATCATTAAAGTACTTTTCTTCATTTCATTTTAAGTACTTTATAAATCTTATATAAAAACATAGTAATTAATTATAGCAAAACAAACAAGAGTATAGGTATAAACAAAAAACACTAAAAGACTGCATACTAGCCCAATCTCTAATAGATTTACTATATGGCAACTTTAAAGACAAAATGGATGTAATCTCTAGTTTGCACTTTTTGAAAGAAAAATTATAGGTAATGGAATAAGCTTGCATACTCAATAAGTAAACAATTAATGATACAGTAAATCATAAATAGAAAAACAAACATATTTATATAAATAAATCATCATCCCGTCCTTGCATATAATAAATAATTTCTAATCTTTATTGCCACATAGGCTATCAAATGTTATTGTTACACAAGTTATCATATGTTATTGTCACACAGACTATTATATGTTATTTCCATATAGGCTATAGTATATTAATGTCACACAGGCTAATCTTATTTAATTCTAGTGCCACACAGGTTATATATTTGGTTGTTATATATGCTACATAGTTCTTTCAGTTGCCACATAAGCTATTATTTTTTCGTTGCTAAATTAAGCAATATCAAGTAATAATCCTTCAATAACTCATTTACAATCTCAACAAAATTCTAGCAACATAACAATTTGTAATAACACACACAAATCTTGGCAAATCATAGTACAAACATAATCAAGCCATAGTTTATCAACATATTATAAAATAGATCATTCCAAAATCTAACAATCCTTTCATCAAAATATCCATTAATATGATTTCATTAGATAACATTTTAATCTCTAGAATATAAGTTCATAACATTTTAACCAATCACATGCATTGTATCACTAGTTATTTACTTACATTTTTCTCTTCAAGTCATGGATGGTTCTGGCTTATTTTCAATGTTACCTTCAGCACCTTGAAAACCTATTTTAGTACACTCAATCAATTATTTATAATAAAGCAAGATTTTTATCTTTTTTATACATGTGTACTCTAGTAAAACACCCTGACCTTAGGAGAATATTTCTATAATTAATTTTCCCCAATACCCCATATGATTAGGTTCTTTTTTCTACTTAAACTAGACATATATGATACAACATAAAAAAAAAAAAAGTCAAAATATGCACTATACAATTCATGGGGAATTTTACAAATTTGTCATATTTATGCTACAATTATATGCTAAGCAAACCCTTAAACTTAGTCATATCTCAAAAGCTATCCAATTGTAAAACTACTTTAGATCCAATTATTTAACATATAAATCAATATTTTCATGTTTAAAACTTTTCTAATTTAGCTTATAAGATCATCACAATAAATGGGCAATCTCAGACTTTGCAGGTATGAGCTAATTCAAAATTAGTCCTAATCCAATTATAATATCTTTTCACACACATTATATTCAATAAAACTACTTTACAAATAGTTATATGAGATATAACTATACAATTTTCATGCTTTTCACTTTGCCTAATTCCTCTTTCAAGATCATAAATTTCTTGGAAAACAGAACTGATAGACTGAGCAAATTTTAATAGGAATCAATCATAATCAAAGAGCAATATCTCTTCACACAAAACTTATTTAGCAAACTATTTTACAAGCATTCATAAACCTACAACTTTCATGTTTTGTACTTCGCCTAATTCCTCTTCTAGGGCTATGAAATCGTGGATGCAATTGTCTACCTATAAATTAGAATAAAAATGACTTCAGTTCACATTCACTCTCAATAATTTCTCACATATGAATTCTAACTATGTTACTTCATATTTCCCATTAATGTTTATTATTAAATTGTCATGAAGGAGAAATTTGGTGAGAGAATAAATATTAAATCACATACCTTTTATCAAAGTTATAAAACCTTAACATTCTTCCCAGTTTCTTCTTCTTCTTTTTCTTTTATCTCCTTCTTCTTCTTCTTCTTTCTCTTATTTCTTTCTTTCTTACCTTCTTTGCTCTCATTTTGTTGTATCCTTTCCTTTTTCTCCTCTCTCATCAACCCTTAATGAAAGAGAATTGCAATTAGTATTCTTATTTTAATAAGACAAAATATTGAGGGCTTTCTCCTATTGGTTGGAAGTTTCAATTTTCTCTTTTGGTCTTTTTTCTTTATTCTATCATCGCTTATATCCCTCTACTAATTTTCACCAACTCATTACATATTTAATAAGTTTCATGAAACCTCTATTTAAGTTATAATAATATGCATATCATATATGATAATATACTATGCAATTATGTAAACATCATATCCATATTCAAATACTTTAAATGCAACAATGTAAATGTTATTGTCATGCTTATGTCATGTGATGCATATATACAAATATAACACAATTAAAATGCATATGAATTAGGTTGAGGTTGTTATAAAATCAAAGGAGTAAGGAGGAAGAAGAATAAGCTTTGATCTTTAGGCAAAAAGAAAAAAAAAAAAAAAGACCCTGTATGGACCATGTAAAGTCTATGGACTGACTTAGGAGAAGAAGAGATAAACAGATTTTTTTTGCAAGAGCCATACGACCATCAAGAATGGAAGCAAATGAGCCAATTGAAGAAGGGTTAAGTGGACCAATTACACAAGAGCCACCTAACTATCAAAAGAATGGTCCAAATAAGCCAAAAAGCATCACAAAAGGAAGGTACTTAGGAATTAGCATTTCTGACATTGAAGAAATGATTAAAAGTTATTTTAAAGCCATGGAGGATGAGCATCATAAAAGGTAACCATTATAAGCAGCAGTGAAGACAAAGGAGGATGAGTTGGAAGGAATGACATTATAGGAAATCTTCTTGAAATTGAGTTGAGTAGTGATGTGATGAAGCAAGAGTTCAAAAGGTTGCTAGGGTAATAACTAGTACTGAAGAGGTAGTGAAGAAAGGCATTAAGTAGCAAATTGATAGTAGCCTAAAACCTCTCCCTCATTAGACTGAAAAAGAGACTACTCTGATAAAGAGAAAGAATAAGACAAAGAGTATACCCATATAGGAGACACCTGACTGTTAATGATACCACGGATGTCCTTGTTTTGAGTTTGTTCGAAGATGATCATGTATTTATTTCAAAATTCAAATTAATAAATGATGAGTTTGGCTACTTGTGTGATGTCTTTTTTTTATGGTACAATGCATGGCATACATTATTTTATGAGCATGCTTAACATTAATTCAATGCATGCCACTATTTTGAATCTTGGCACATAATAAAAACTCAAACTTTTGCTAATTGTAAGTGATATCACACTTGAAGAAAGGAGTAAGTTTGAGTAATTATTGAGAAAATACCAATGAGACTTTGTATGGACTTATAAGAATATGCTAAGGGTTGATCAATGGATTGTCAAGCATAGAATTTGTGGCTATCGACATATGATAGCAATAAACAAAAGTTTAGGTGGATACAACTAAAATGGGCACAACTAGTGAAGGAAGAAGTAGCAAGCAGTTAATAGCCAAATTTCTAGAAGTGGTAAACTATCCAGATGGTTGACCAATATAGTGTCAATACCTAAAAAAGATGGACAAGTAAGAATATGAATTAACGGTAAAGACTTAAATAAGGCATGCCATAAGAATGATTTTTCATTGCCTTTTATTAACAAGTTGATTAATAGTGTTGCCACTTGATTCATGTGCTCATTTATGGATGTAGACCTCACCACGGGCCGATTTCGAGCCTATCAAAATTAGCCTAGAACCGGTCAAACCCGAAATTGAGATTGAACCGACCTTGAATTGCGGGGGGACTGATTCAAGGTTGACCCCTCTATTTATTGAAATGGAATTGTCAATTTTGATTCTGAACCGTGAAATACACACACACACACACACACACACACACACACACACACACACACACACACACACACATATATATATATATATATATATATATATATATA
>CATIWR010058982.1:0-14011 GCA_949677035.1 Omphalea diandra | reverse complement strand
ATGTGTAGTGACAGTTACATTTATCTACTGGAATGCTTCAACATGAGTTTGTGAACACAATAAATGTCTATTCTGCACTCTACATGTATATCCTCTGTTAAATTTCAAACCAGATATGTTGTTCATTGGTATTGTAGTATTGTTTTCGTTTGAGGGATTTGAGAGAGAGACTGCAAAACTTAGAGACTGCCTTTGAATCCTTGCTTTTGGCGTAGATTTAAGTTTTTTGAACTTGTTAAAAAGTTTATGCTCAGTATGAATCTCAGTCTTATGTCACGGTGGTTCACAATTGCTGATTTCAATATACTTTTTTAGTTTTTCTCTGCTAACCTATTTTGTTTCATCATGGTTTTAGTTTCCAATGCTTCTTTTTGCCATCCTCTTCTACTCTTCTGATATAATCTTCTTCACAGGCAGCAGCTGTTGCACATTCTCTGTTTTGCATGTGTTACAAATTCAATATGCAAGTTGAGAATTCTACTGTTCTTCTTCTGCTAGCTGAAATTCACAAGGTACAATGCAACATTTGACATGGTATATGTTGGGAGACATAACTAGATTGTGATTTAAGTTGGCTCTAAATTCTTTCCCTTCTTCCTAAAGAAGAGGGAGAAAAAAGACATTGCCTTACAATAAGTTGCACTATTGCAATAGATGAAAAAGAAAACGAGAAAGTTAGAGAAGATGCACAAGGAGGTGGACTCCTAGAATTATGTGAAGGTTCATATCATGATACTAAGTCTTGGGGCATTTTGTGGAAAATAAGCTATGGAAATATTTATACTGTTTAGCTGAAAATTGCAATACCGAAAATAAATCAGATTAGCTTTTGATGTTTGAAGTACATTGAACAATCTTAATTTCTTTCAAGTAAAAGTCTATGGAAATATTTGGATCTATAAGCACATCATAGTTGTCTGTTTATTATTATATGAGAAAAAAAATTGCACCAAAAAATGGTAAATTGCGGTTGTCGTTGGTGATTGGTGGTAGTTCCCGTAGACCTGGTGACAGCCTAGGTAACTAGCAATTATCGACGGTTGGTACATATTTATATTGTTCTCTCATGATTTTTATAGATTCTAATGACCTTGCTGGAAAATAACTGACTTTATATCCTTCAAAGTGACTTAGTTTTACCTTTGACAAGGTTGACTAATTTTAAGAAGGTTCTCAAACACGAGAAAATGCTGAAAATGTAAAGAAAAGAATTTCTCGGTACAAATGAAGGCCAAATTGGTCAATTGTCCTGAGAAGTTGTGTTTCTGTGTCTCCCTTCACATGGTAGAGCAGTATATTTCCTTTGGATTGATTATTCTTGTAATAATGTGATGGTTAAACTTTTTTGTGTTACCATCAGAAATCAGGCAATGCTGTTTTAGGCCTTCCATATGCATTGGCAAGTCTCTCATTTTGCCAGTCATTTAACTTGGATCTTCTTAAGGCATCAGCTACTCTCACCCTAGCTGAGCTGTGGCTCTTACTGGGATCGAATCATGCAAAAAGGGCCTTAACACTTATACATGGAGCTTTTCCTATGATTCTTGGCCATGGAGGTCTGGAGCTTCGTGCTAGAGCTCGGATTGTAGAAGCAAAATGCTATCTTTCTGATCCAAGCTACTCAGGTTCTCCTTTTATTTCTTAATTCCATCTTTTGTTAAAAGTATGATGCTATCTTCAATTTTTAGCTGCAAAAACATTAAGAATTAAAATATCAAGCAGCTCATTAATTTTGAGCTAATCACATAGCAATACCTTAACATCTGAAATCTCACAGATATAGATTGAAACTAATTTATTTTCAAAACAAACTGTATACTATGAGCTGCCCGGTTTTGGGGTGGGGGGTTGGGCGGCAGGCTGGGGGGGGTGGTGTTAAGAGAAGGGAGGCACTCCAAGAAGAGTAGGCTCCTACTCAATGTTTGTGATTGTACTTGTAACATTGGCTGCTTTAGTGGTCTCTATATATCTAAATGCAGTTGCAAATATGGATTCAACCACAGCTGTGATGTGATTGCATAATGCTGTTGTGATTACCTGTGTGTCCAGATTTGCTCAAATTGCTGTACAAATTTCTGTGAGCAAACTCTAACTGTTTCACTTTGTTCCAGTCATGTTCAAGCAATGAAACTAAAAACATAACATAATGACTCTTTAACTGTCATGCAAAACCATTGAAATTCTTTTCAGGGTAATTCCAAGACAACATAGAGGGAGAAAGGAACAGATGGAAGAGATTGTTAATGGATACAACTCTTAGCCATTTCACGATGGTTCATTTTGGTGTATGTGTGTGTGTGTGTTAATATATTCAGGCTGCTAAACTGTGGGCTTAAATTTATTTTTTCTGCTTCATGTCCTGGATCCTGTCCTTGGGCTTAGTTTAGTGGCTGCACAGATTTTTGAATAACATTGGACTTCCTTGACCTCATTCTACTTGGCTTGAGTCACTTGATCTGTTATGATTTTTGCAACATTGCAATTTATCAAGCTTAATTCAGCAGTACTGGTCATGTTTGAGTTCAATATTCTCTGTTGTTTTTGTCTAACTTATGACACATGAATTTCCATTTTATGGTCACATGTTTGTTTCATTTTTATTGAGTACATTTTCCTGGATGTTGCTTATATTTTTGTATATGGTTGCTGAATTCTCTTTAGTTGTTGAAGATTCTGAGGTCGTACTTGAACCTTTGAGGCAAGCTTGCGATGAGCTTGAGGTGTTGGAGGTATGTTGACATCATTATGATCATAAATATTTTGGTTTTGCCAAGTACAGGAGTGTCACTGTGGTCCAAATTCTGATTACTTGTAGACAAATATGTTGGATCATCAAAGTTGTTTGACACCATTCATCTATTAGGGTACCATAGCTAAAATGTTTGTGTTGGCATTCTTTGTCTTGCAATTTTTCATCAGTGCTTCTTTTGATCAATTTGGCTAATAAACAACTGAATTTGAACAGCAATATAGAAGAAGAATAAAACAGGGGAATCAAGAAAAGTGCGACTGTATCTCAGTTAAAATGTTTTCTGAACTTTATGTGCCTAATTTTCTATTGTTACAATTGTAGCAATGTGTTAATTTTAATGAGGTGGGCTCGAAGAAGGTTTGAGTTAATGCAGTGCCAAAAAAACTATAGTTTAGGCAATATATATGTGTTCAAATATAAAAAGTCGAAGTCTAATTATGAAACAATAGTGTTAATTAAATTAATCATTTCATTATCTACTTCGTAAACTCAAAAGCATATGGAAAGATTAAACAAAGAGTGTCCACTTCAATGCCGATATTGTGGCAATATCGTGTTTACCATTGCCCTTCTCTGGAGCCCATGGGAAATTGGAGTGACAAAGGCGGTTATTGCAGGCATTAATTTGAACAACACAGAAGAGGAACTACTTTGTTACTTATTGCAGTATAGTCTACTCTGTCCTGTTTGTCAATAAGTTTGTCACTAGGTCATTGGTGTTCCAGTTTACCTTAGGTTTTTGCTAGTATTTTGAGTTGTTGTTTTAGGGTTCTGCTGTTGATGGCATTGCTTCTGTTGGACAGTATCATGAATTGGCTGCTGAAGCTTTCTACTTGATGGCTGTAGTATTTGACAAACTGGGAAAACTACAGGAAAGGGAGAAATCTGCTGCTTCATTCAAGAAACATGTAACAACTCTTGAAAATCCACCAGATGAGAATCATACTGTGTCGAATTTGTTATGATAAAACCTGAAGTTGCATTTCATGTAAATTGACATTATGATAGCTTATGTCTCTTAGATATAAATTGCATTTTAAGCTGTAATTTTTTTTCTGAGTTGTCATGGTTTGAGTTGCATGTATGAAAAAGAATCTGAAGTGTTAAAATAGAATTTGGCTTTTGATCTCTCAATATGGATTACAGGCTGTATTATTTTACATAATTTTCATTCCAATTTTTTAAGTATGCTCTATCGCAACTTATATTATTTTTACTTATCTGCATAATTACTATGATTATACATTTTTGGGCCTTATTGACTCTGAAGAGAGACAGGGCAAGAAAGACACTCTTTTATTTACCTTCAGTCCTAAGGCTTAAGGCTGCAGATGGCAAAGCTCACCTTATAAGACCATCTTCAACTTCCCTCACTTCGCCTAAATTCAATAAGAATTTTGTCAGAGCAGAGTTTAAATCTCGATAACCATTAAACCTTTTCCATTTTTGCTTTCTTCTATCTCAGAAGTAATTTTCCATGAATTTTGTTTTTGTTACAAAGTAAACATCAAATATCAATGTAAGAATTCTGTTTTGCATGATAAGAGAAAAGCAAATACAATTAATCCACTATTGTCTAAGCTTTTCATGGAAGATAATTTGTTTATCTTCAGAAATTTATGTCTTCTACTTAGACGTTATGTGCTGTTTTTTCTTTTATAATAGGGGAACACACATGATCATAGTTGTTTGGAATTTTCTTATTGATTACTGACGCATTGCATTAGAGTTGTAAGGAGAGACAGGTAATGAAGATGGAAATAGGTTAACATTACTCTGGGAAACAAAATGGAAGACTAGTGGACGTAAAACTAGTCACAATCTTTATATTATACCATATATTCTTCGAGTTTGGGTTTAGAAAAATAGACGTTGGATTTGCTCTCTAGTTTACTTCAATGAAATGTGATGCCGACTGTTTTTTGTTATTACTTATAGTAGGAACTGTGTATATTCTCTTACTGTGTTTTTGTAGAGATGATTGTGTTAACAACCTATAATTAGATATTGGTGTCTTGGTCATCTCTAAGAAAATCAAACAATTTGCACAGAAATGAAACTGTGATTAACTTGGAATATTGAATCACTTGTTACAAATATCTCACCCCACGTCTGATTGTGACAGGTTCCTGGGGTATAACATTACAATTTTAACTGAAAATTATTGGTCTATCACAACACCAGTTTCTTATTTATCGGTAATTTGACAATAAGTTGCTTCTATTAATGCAACCATCGATGGAAGAAAATTGTAGGAGACGCCAATATCAAGTGGCTCATAGCACATTTCGCCTTATTTATTCCTTCATGCTTCGAACAACCTGAATAGATGGGTTCAAAAATGCTTTCATTAGCTTCGTCATAGATTTCGAAGTCCAAATGATAAGGTTTTGAGATTCTGTTCTTACTTTTGCAATCGGGATTGACTGCGTCTGGTGCTGCACAGGTTAAAAATTTGCACATTTAGATTCCATAACACTTGGCCATGAAGAATACAGAAGCAGTGTAAATAGCGTATACATTCTTGAGGCTCTTATTTGTATGGTTTTTATTTCTTGTGATACGAATGAAAGAGAATTATTTGTTATTATTGGAACTTGGTAGATGACATGGAACAAGAAAGAAATCGATATCAAAGTCATTATCGGGAAAAGGACTGCACCTGTGGTTGTGAGTTAAGGTACTTGCCTTGACGGTTCTTTGTTTACCGGTTTTGGCTCTGGTTGATGCTGTGCTTGTTCAATTGGGATTGGCACATTCTTTGCCTTGAAGAGCACATTACAAACAAGTAAAAGTTCATGAGATCAATCGACTGTTACTGATTCTATTGGTTTTGCTTGAGTATAGGCACCAAATAAGTCTTCACAAGATAGGTCTATAGTAAGCATACCAGTCTCTTGAATTGGAGATTATACAACAGTTGGATGTATCTTTGTTTTGCTTTTTTCTGTTCCTTGTTCAACTGCCTCCAGAAAGTGTACAAGCTACCCATATTCAGTAACCTATTTGCATAAATCTTCCATGTGTAGCTGCACAACAAAGGTGATGATGATTCAGGGGGTAAACAAAGGCGAAATGCATAAGAATGATGATGATATTAAGGAAACTTGCCATTCATTTATGCGTTTCAATCCATCTTCCGAAAACCTGTTCCAGTATCCTGCATCTTCCTTGCACTTCTCAAAGAAGTCGGCAATTTTGTTACTTGACTCATCTCCATTGTTGGGATCAATAAGGAAGCCTGAAACTCCATCAATAATTATTTCAGCTGGACCTCCTTGATTGGTAGCAAAGGTGGGTAATCCGCAGTTCATTGCCTCTATGACTGTGAGTCCAAATGCTTCATATAAAGCTGGCTGCACAAAAGCTCCCTTTGTATCTGCAATGCATCGATACAGTTCTCCGTTGCGCTGCCTGTCAGTCTGTGCTGCTATCCATCGAAACTGACCCTTGAGTTGGTACTTTTCTATCAATGCATGCATCTTCTTGATTTCAGCCATCTCTTCTCTATCTTTGGATTTGGAAGGATCAAAGAAAGCCCCAACTATGACAAGATTCACTAAATTTCTCAGCCTCTTGTTCTTCCCATACCACTCAGTAAGTCCAGTAAGATTTTTAACTACGTCAAGCCTTGCCATTGAGAAGATAATAGGTTTCCTCCTGTCTGCTAGATATCCACTATTTTTAAAGAAAAGCAAGCAAAGATATTAGATCATCTCAAAAGGTTTTTAGTGATAAATGATTTATGACCAACACATACATGTGTTCTTCATTCTCTACTTTACTGTACAACAGTTCTTCAATGACAGGATGGAACTGTGTCAATCTTTTCTGTTTCTCTGTGTTTGGGAAATAGACAGATTGGTCAGCTCCAGGCGAAGCAATGTTGAACTTTGGATCAAAGACATTAATTCCAGAAACTACTCTGCAGATCCCTGGGAGTGTGAAAGCTGTATGGCTCTCATACTGTCCTGGTCTTTCTTTGCTGCAAATACATTTTCTTTTCAGCATGATAGTAGAGGCTATGAAAGCTTAGTTTGATAAAGGTATTATTAAAGCTTAGTTTCGAACCTTCCTGCAATCTCCTGGTATGTGCTTGCAATGATAAAATCTGCTGCATTCATTGCTATTATGTCAGCTATGAATTGACATGAGAAGTGATACTTAGGGTCTAATTCCTTCCACTTGATATCTGAATCTTCATACTTTGTCTTCTCTAAAGCATGTGCGATAGTTGCCTAAATTTAAGAGCATTCTCAGTTAGTTTGTATATGAACCAATTCCATCATGCAAATTGTAATGTTGGACATGACGCAATATATGTAGAGCACCTGAGTTATCCCAAGTTTGTTAGCCATGAGAGTTGCAGCTAAATTCCCATCAGTATAGTTTCCGATAATGAGATCTGGCTTTCCATCCATAAGGTCTAGCACCTTGGCCGTGACATCCTAAAGGCATGAGAGAAAAGGAACATTCATTTACTTAGTTCTGTTAATAAAACCCTTCAAAGGCAGTTGATGAAACATTCAAACCAGTGATTTAAAGGTCTGTACATGCCTGAGTAAACTTCTCAAGATATGGATAGACATCAAACCGAGAAACCCATTGGCGGAGTACCCTATCTTCTATGGTAAATGGCACTCTGAGGATGTTGGAATGCTTTGTGCCATTAATGGATTCCAGTTCCTGATTGCACTTAGTTCCTTGGGCCTCAGGTATCAATCGTGTGACCTGTTTAGAGAAGAACACGATACATTTAAGAGTTTCCAAATTGAAATGCCTAATCCAGATGGCAAACCTTATTCGTTTAGTTGAATAGTGAACTTACCACTATAATCTGAGGTTTCACATTAAGCCCTTGTTGCTTGATCCTGAGAAGCAACTCCTCTTCCAAAGCTTTCACTTGGTCCAAGATATAAACTACCTGTTAGAGTAGCAACATATATTTGCTTGTAAATATATCAAGCAGTGTGAAGTAGTTCTGATGCATCAGGAAATAGAGGGAAATGCATATACCTGACCACCAGTATCTGGCAAGCCAAGGACATTTGATTGCCCAAAATAGCCATGAGGAGAGAAAATCACGACATTGAATATTGCTGGCAACCAGCTACAGAACTTCTCCATGTTCACTGGATCTGGAGCCTGGAGAACTTCTGAGAGGGATCTCATCATCTCTTTCACTCTTTCTGCAGTATCACCCCATCCTTTTTCGAAGCCCCACTCTTTAAAGCTGCAGAAGGAGATACAAAAAGGATCAGGTGTCATTTATTTGCTCTATGCTAATGTATTTTATATTTGTCTATTATCAGAAATTCTTAAAGGAGATAAGGGTCATCAAGATTTAAACTCCGAACTTCTTGGAATGTGAAGCAAACCTTCGACTACAAAAAGCAGAAAAGCAAATTTACTAAATGAGATCAACCCTGTTTTACAGGTAAAATCCTCAGCAAAATGAGCTATACTGCTTCAACCCCAGTGCCAGGTGAGTCAAGGCTGAGAACTCATTTGTGGGTGGGAAATGTTTTTTTGCGCCTACTCGGAAAGATGCATTAGAAGATGAATTCACCTTTGCTCAAACTTCTGATATGGGGTGTCCTTGGCAAGTCCCGAGAGGTACACTTCAGCAACTATCAGTGCCATTTGAAGCTTTGTGACAGTATTAAGGGTCTCGTTGATTATGAGTTTCTGAGACACAAAGAAAAAAGATTTGCATACATGGTCATATTTGTTTTGGAAACTTTTGTATGGATATGAAATGAAATTATTTTAGACATACTTCTCCTTGATGATTGAGTGATAGTAAGAAATCCACTAGAGGCTGAGCATTCTCCAGGCTTCCACTAAACTTTGAACTGATAAACTTGGACACAAAGTTGAGTCCATTACCAATGGAAGAAGACAAGGTCAATCGACGTATCGAGGAATCAAATGCTCCAAAATCCACTTCCAACGCATTTACATCGTTTGCCCTGCAATTTCAACATGTGATAAAGTTGATCTTTGACATAGAAACAAATTTTCATGCATTTGTGAGCGTAAGTTACACTATTTTCTTGTGCATAATGTTCACTTAATAATTTAACGAATTTGGGTATTTTAAAAATGATAAAATTAGTTATTAACTCGTACTAAATCCAAATTTTATCCAATTTAATTTAGAGTTAATTGTTCTAAACTCCTTAACGTTTGTCATATTTAACTAAGTTGTCTCACTTTTTTTAATATTATATTAAGTTATCCCTTATATTTGCCCAATAACATTAAAAGGTCTTTCTGCGTTAAAATGATCATTTTTTTCATTAGTTAAAAAGTATGTTTGGCATTGTTATTAGAAAATTTTGATTTTGAAAATGTTTGGCATTGCAAGTAAAAAATTGCTATTGGTAAAAGTTTCAAAGATAAACTTTTTTCAAAATCAAATTTTTTAGTTATAAAACTCATATTAAAAAAATTATAACCTAGTAGGAGAGAAAATCTCTTGTACTTTATGTCTCAAAATCAAAATTTTTAAGTAGCAATACTAAACACACGCAAAGAGAATATGATTAATAGTGAGTTTTGTATTTTATTAGGTTAGTTACTCTAAGTCTCTTAGTATTTGTCACATTTAATTAAATCGTCTTAACTTTTTAAAATGTTATATTAAATCATCCTTCGTGTTGGCCCCATTACACTAAAAAGTTCTTACGATATTTATATGAATTTAACGAAAGACTTTTTTGGTATAATATAGTAAAATATAAGGGATGAATTAGTTTAATATTGAAAAATGAGGGACAACTTAGTTAAATATGATAAACATCAGATGATTGAGAGTGATTAACACTTTAATTTATTTGAATATATATCATATTATAATTTGGACTTATATAATTTCTATTGATATTTGAAATGTACAATTTAATGTACCAAGAGAAAAAAATTTCAATATATTTATTCTATTTTTTTTTTTTATGGGATGTCTAACGGGCAGGAATAGGAATGCTAAAACTTTGTACTGCCATTGCTAATTCTGATTACCTACCAATTTTATGGAAGTCACTCCAAAAAATGAAGTTAAATGGTCAAAAGGTAACAGCCCAACTATGTATAAAAGCTAGAGGAGGTATATACCAGCTTTCGTCAAATATCATTTCTTTGAACTTCAAGTATTCCGTAGAAGTGATACCCTCAACACTGAGATCGGCAGAGTTAACCTTGACAAATTCCCAGAAACCAGGACTTGGTCTTATGGCAAAAGCTACATATGGAGGACTAACAACTGCTTCCTGCAATTAAAATATCATCACGTAGCTTTTCACATGTTCTAAATACATGCAGACAAATTGATTAAGGAAGACACAAACCTGAGTAGAGTACCATATGTCGCCCAGTAAACCTTCCAACACCTTGGTCCTTTCATACTTGTCATCTATGACGTTCTCCATTTCATCCAGTAGATGTTGAAGCTTCATGATCCCCCTCCCGTTCTGCACGTACTTAGCGAAACACTTCTTCATATGATAACGGCTTTGCTTCAAGGCCTCCGGCATATTATCAGTGAGAGAATCCGACCTCTTTAAAGTTGCTTTAGAACCCATTTGGGCGACAAGAAGCTCCGCTTTAGTTACAGAGAATGAACAGATGAGTAGTGTGGTTTGTGGTTAATTTCCAATTGCATTTATATAGAGCATTGGTTTAGACCATATGGGGTATAGGTGTCGTGTTGGATGCATGGGCAGAGGTGGAGTTGCTTTTTCTGTAGTCAAGTGATTGGAATTAGATTGGAGAGAGTTATTCTGGTAAAATTGGGCGCAAGAAAGAGAGTGCAAGACGAAGACAAAGAACATTCCTTTAGGTGAGAAATAAAAAATAAAAAGAAACAGAAAAGAAAAGAATTAATGATCTTTTTCTTTCTTTTTTTTTCGGTTTTAAAAGATTTGTTTGGACTAAGTTCAAAATATTTCTAATACCACTAAATGGAAGGCTTATTGATAAGAATTTATGATTTATAATAATATTTTTGAGATTAAATCGGTGATTGAATCGATCGATTAATTGATTTTTTATTCAGTCGATTCGACTAGTTTAATCAATTTAGTTCAATATGATATTTTTTAATATTTATAATATTTAAAAAATAAAATTTAGTAAATAAAATAATAAAAAAAATATTTTTAATATTTAAACTTAGAGTAATATAGTGTAATTTTAAAAATTTTGAATCTTTTTAGAAAGTGACGTAGTTTTGAATTAAATCGATTTGATTTAATTTTTTATTTTATTCAATTTTTATGATTTTAATTTTTTTAAATTTTAATCAATTTTTTTAGTCAATCAATTTTTTATCTTTAATCAAACCAGAGCATTGATCTTTTTTTTTTTTTTTTTATTAGTCCGATTCTAAAAGGGTTTGATGTATAATATACTATAATGTACGAAGAGAATTCTAGTTAAAAAAGGGAAATAAAAAAAAAAAGCATAATATTATTCTTTTCTTTTCGTGATCGTAAGAACCAAATGAAAGGAAAGAAACCTACGCTGCCATCTTCACGGCAACGCCTGTCTTTGTCTCATTCTTCTATCATCAAACAAATGGAAAACACTTTTGATTTGATGGGTTGGCTCTTTGCTTTGTTTCTAAGCACCCTATCCTAACAAACCAACATCACCGACGATTATTATAAGACATGAGTTGCACGGTTGAAGGAGGAGAGTTTGGGCAATAAATTGACAACTTCTTGCTACATAGAATACTAAATTTTCCTTCCTACCTAAACGTAGTATGCTGATTGGTTATCTGTGTAAAGAAAGAAATCATGCATGCCTAAATGTCAGAGAGAATCTAGTGCTCTTATATACGTGTTCTATCGTTACAAGGTTAAGACAAATTTAGAATCTGGTCTTGCCCTTTAGTTGGTCTTGATACTTGTCCACGTTGCCATGCTTTCAGAAAAAAAAAAAAATTGCACTCCATATGGCTGCACATCCACGTTGTTGGATTTCAGCGGTTTAAGAATAGAATCATCAATCAAATCAATTAATAAGTATACTTATCCAAAAAAAAAACAAAAACAATTAAGTATACAAGTTTGTATATTAATCAAATCAAACCAACTATTCTTGTAATCAAGTAAATTCAATTTGGATCAGTTAGTTTAAGCCATTTCAACTTTATACATCAAACTCATTGTTATATCTATTTTCTATATATTTTATAGAAAATCACAGAGAGAAAAATGTATATGTGAATAAAAAATATAATTTTTTAATCAAATTTTAAAATTATTCTATCTACATATTATGCTATCTGTATAAGTAGGATTCAACCTTGTGTAAATAGTAAATTATTTAGATTATTGATATAAGTTTTTTAAACTTCTTCACCAGAGTACAATAAATACTATATTTTTGATAAAGTTAGATTTCTTTGGTGAAAATACAATGAATTATGAACAACACTGATTTAACTATTTATATATGATGCTAACTTTAATGGTGGAAGTTGAAGTTTTAGTGTCTTTTTTATTTGAAGAATTAGGAAATTTTCTTAATAACTAATAAAGTTTTAATACCATTAGTGTATTACTTCTTATAATTCTCTTTTTTTTAATTATTTTTATCATTTATTAGTATTTTATTTTTAGTATTCTTGCATATAATTTCTTCAAAAATTAATGTATTCATATTATTTATTCCTAAAATAATAAGTAATATATATTTTTTACATAAAAAATAGATTTACTTGAAAAAGGAATAAACTATTAAAATATTATCTTCTGAAAAGAATCTGTAACAACAATAATGACAATTAAAAAATATATAAAACATTTTATCCAACATTCTATAGATAAAAACCAAAAATACATGCACTGCGTGTATTAAAACAATTAGTAATTATAAGCCTCGATATAAATTATATTAAATTTAATATTTAAATTGATTTTATAAAATTAATTAATTTTAATTTTTATGAATTGTATAAGTAATTATATGAGATATTAGAATCTTGATTTACATATTATAATTACATTACAAAAAATGGTTTGGTTAAATTTTGACTGATTGTGAAAAATTAAATTCGCAATCAAACTAAAAATTCAATTTTTCGAAAAAATTCCAAACCAAATTCAGTGCACAGTATTTTGAGAATCAATGTTTTGATTCTATTTGAGTTAAATTAATTAGTTTGAGCAGTTTTTCAAAATTTTTGATCAGCATTAAATTAATTAGTTTGAGCAGTTTTTCAAAAATTTTTATCAGCATAATGATCGAAAAAGTAGAAGTTTATAAGCTTATTTTTTAAAATATTTTTGTAGGTCTAATATTTTTAACAAACCCAAATCTTATCATAAATTTATAACAGCACATATCCTTTTAAAATATAGAATTATAACCAAATCTTTACAGATTTATTGCAATTATACGCATTAGTTAAAATTAAAGACAAGGCATGTAATTGTTTTAAATAGTGTTATATATTAAAAAAAAAAACCTACTATTCTCCTCTCCTATCTCTTTATTCACCTTTCTTTTTTAAGAAACATATTATCAAAGATTAATTTTTTGTTTAGAATACCCAAAAAAAATAATTTTTATATATAATATTGATCAATATAATTGCAATTAATGATTGTTAGACATCATCAATGGGTTCTCACAGTTCAAATGAGTCCAAAAAATAGTCATTAATATTTGCTTGACTTAGTTTCTCAACAACTTTACGTCCACAGCTATATTATTATCGACAATTATTCCTATTTTATGAAATTGGGTAACTCGGCAACATGATAGATTTAATCAAAGAAAACAAATATTAGATTTATTTTTTATGGAAGCTCAACTCACAATAGATAAATCTGTTTACCGCAATCTATATAACATGAAAATTTTTGTTAAGTAACGTTTCCATTTCAGAAACACGTTTATCCCTTGTTTTTCGCTTTTCTATACCCATTTTCATGTTTATCCGTTTCTATATTTCCATTTCTGTGCTACATTGACCGTAACTCAAGGGTGACTGAGAGAAGTCACAGAAAGGCAACACAACGATCTTGTACCAACCCTAAAGAAAGCTTTCATAGAAAAATGAACTCGATCGAGACATGGTATAGTAAATCCCAATATGAACTCAAAAGACCTTAATGACACTCTACTAATAGGCAACAGATATATATCATTGTGAATTATAACTCAAGTATAATGATAGGCAAATAACAATAGTCAAATATTGTATTCAAGAAAATGAGCTAATGAAAGTAAAACTCAGAATATGAA